>JACVVK020000060.1:2152500-2158086 GCA_018292915.2 Batillaria attramentaria
GGAATTACTCTGCGGGACGGAAAATTGGAGCGGGAGTTATCTTGCATTTGGCCTGAATGCTCTCTAAGGAGGAAACTTTGACCTGAGGTTTACATAACTGTCCGTCCTCGCTTGTAAATGAATTCTAGATACCAAACATTGAATTACACGATGAAGCTATGTCAGGAGATCATTAAAATGTTTTGTCTTATCAGAGAGAGAGAGAGAGAGAGAGAGAGAGAGAGAGAGAGAGAGGAGAGGAGAGAGAGAGAGAGAGAGAGAGAGATAGACGGACGGACCGACGGACGGAAAGACAGAAGAACGAACAGGCAGACAGACAGACGGACCGGGATGTCGGACAAATATCTAAAAACAACAGAAAAGTTTTATAAAGTTTATCACGGGTTTGCGGAAAGAAATTCAGAGTAACTGCGCATGCCCGACAAAGTTACACGTATAGGAAGAATGTTTCCCACACAGAAGAGTTCATATTTTTACTTGCTTGAAGCAGCATAGGTTCAGTTCTACGCACTTACCAAACCAAACTGCTTTTTATATGCAGCGTAAAGACCCGTCACAACTGGGAAGATAAACTGAAAACAAATCACAAAGAGTAATCAGAATAAACGGACAAACAGACACACCACTAGTACCAAAAACGGAGCAGAATACACGTAACAGATATAATAAATAATAATAATACTGAATACATAGTTCTCATAGAGCGCTGCTCTCCAAATCAGTTCCAAGGACTCGCTGCGCTTAAAGCACACACACACACACACACACACACACACACACACACACACACACACACACACACACACACGCACTCGCACGCACGCACGCACACACACACACACACACACGCACACACACACTATTTATATCTCCTCTTACATACAATTTGGCAGCGCTACTAACTCATGGTACACAGACAGGCTTAGCAGAAGTTTAACAATCAAAGGCTTGGCGGTACAGAAGGGTCTTCAGATATACACAAACTGAACTACCGCTGTCATCACGAACAACAACTAAACAACAACAACAACAACAACAACTACTACTACTTCTGCGAACAACACAACAACAACTACTACTACTACTACTACTACTACTACTACTACTACTACTACTACTACTACTACTGAACATATAGTCAGCTTGTTGGCCATTTATTTATTGTTAGTTTTGTTTATTTACTTATGCACTGGTCTGACATTCTAAACCCTCCAGTGAAATCGTCTCTGACTGGGTATTGTTGTAATTCCTGCGTGTTCCAAAAGAGCCCTGGAGTAATTCTCGTTGGGGAGTTAAGTTTGCGTCCTACACCGGTGCCTCACAGTTCATCAGGGCCGCCTTGCACCTTTTAGCTGGAGTGCACGACAGTTAACATTGCGCTTGACAAGGACACTTCTCACACCACACCCACACCGCCACACACACAGAGAGAATAATATTATACTGTAATAACTGTCATGATGTGTATGAGTAACATTCATGCCGCATCCGCTCCTAACTTTCATAGCACAGACCTCCCCTAAGAGGACCCCCCCCTCCAAACACACACACACACACACACACACACACACACACACACACACACACACACAAACACAAACACCACACACACACACACACACACACACACACACACACACACACACACACACACACACACACACACACAAACAAAAACAAACAACAAACAAAAACCAAACAAACCCCAACCCCCCAAAAAAATAAAAAAAAAAACAACAACAAAAAAACAAAAAAAACCAATAACAAAACTATCAAACAACAACAACAACAACAACAACAATTGACCTAAACACAGGTCTGTGATGTTATGACTCAACACATCGAACAGTTTCAAGAGCACAAATTTCACGAAGTTGGCAAACACTTCATGTTGCATACCACAAAAGCATAATTATTGTCTTTTTAAAAAGTCAAATCGACTGTGCAGCCTCAATCCGTGTCAGAACGCTTAGACCAGAGTCATAGTCTAATGAGACTACCGGCTGCAATCTGATGTTCTAACATGGGCCCCTAACAACACACGTAACCCTGGTGGCAGGATTTTTCGGAACCATTCCTATTTATCCTGACTCTAGTGACAGGATATTTGAAAACCACCAGCATATTTCGGAACCGTCTAGAAGGTCATTAGCCCACATGAATTTTGTCTGCCAGGTGCGGGATAAATGGGAATGGTTCCGAAATATCCTAGGATTTTTGGGAACCGGTTCCGATTTATCCTGGTTCCGAAATATTCTACGACACCGGCATCTGTCCTCGCAAGTGCTCGACCTCATTGCCGTGATTCACCTGCGATGACAGTGCATGACGCCCCGCAGTTATTTCGGTACAGACGTCGTGCGTAAATTTATTACTTTGTTTTGTTGTCTTCTTTTTTTAAAATTATTATTTCGGCTGCGAATGAACATGCACTACTCTCTCAGAGGTAACTCGTCAGTTCCTATCACCAAGCAAGGTGAATTGTGGTTGTGGGTGTGCCAATATAGTTTTTTTGGGGTTGTCAGTTGTCAGTCCATGCACGTATTCCTGTCGTCTGTCAGACTGTACATTAACCGACTAATCAGTCACCGATACGGGCATCTTTCGAGCTCAGCGAGAGAAGAGAGTCTGTGTGGTTACACTGATGACTACTACAGTATATAACAAAAAGGTTACAATCTTTTTAACGGAAGTGAAACTTTTGATCAAAGAGAAAAAAAAAAAACAACCCCCCCCCCAGCCCCTCCCCCCCCCCAAAAAAAAAACCCAAAACAAAAACAAACAAACAAAACAACAACAAAAACCACAAAAAAACAAAAACCAAGACAAACAACAACAAAAACAACAACAACAACAACAACAACAACAACAACAAACAACAACAACAACAACAACACACTGAAAGAAAACCTGCATCATTCCTTTGATGCACCAGCAGACCACGTGACCTTCCAGTTCACTCGATCTGAGGTTACAAGGGCTAAACTTTTCAGATTCTACAGGACAGTTGTAGCCCGTGGCATTAACTAGGTCGGGTCAGTCATCAATAACACCACGGATGTCTACCGTCATCTTGAAAAAGAGCCTAAGCTCTTATCCAATCCATTGCACTTAGGTCTTTTTCCAGCAGACGTTAGATGTGAGTCAGTGAATGTAACAACTGGGAGAGTGTTGGTATCAGCACACGCCTCAGTCACAACGGCAAACGCAACACAACTTCTGAACGCGGCATTCCTGGCGACATGACCGAATTATTGCACATGCGGGATTATGCACTGACAATAAAAAGCACACGAGAATAAACGGAGAGACGGTGAACGAATGAGGTCACTGAAACTGAGGGACTCTGCCTACGTCTATCCTCCTCCGAGGTGTGTGTGTGTGTGTGTGTGTGTGTGGTGTGTGTGTGTGTTTGACGTCCTTTTCCACTACGTAAGGGTCATATGAAAGACGGGGCAACGAGAAAATATTTGGCCCCAGCGAAATTCAAACTCACGACCCGAGCACCGAAAGTCCAACGCTCTACCATTCGGCTATCCCGGCTCTCCCCCTCCGCCTGCTGATAAACATTACATTGTCATGCAGATGGACCCTGGCGTCCCAGAAGATACGTCTGCTGGCTTTTGTCTTTCGGCCAGAAATGTCGAAGAACCTAAGAATCTGGTGTCAGGATTTAGGGCTCAGCCGTCTGACAAGGTAATGCAACTTTTGGAGACGCCGTGAACAATGCGGGTTGCAGAACATTTATAGCTTCCGGGGCATGTAGTAACAACTAAGCTAAACATAGTACAGAACGAAGCTAAATACAGTACAGAAGTTTTGCCCCCTTTTAAATTTGTGTGCAGAGTAAAGAATGGCAATCTGTTTTTTTGTTTTTGTTGGCTTCGTAAATAAGTTTCATGCCAGGTAATAGTAAAAACAACAACAACAACAAACAGGGATATATGAGCCTGGCATGTGGACTATTTGTATTCATGCACGGCTGGAACAAGAGCTAGCAGACGACAGAGGAATGAGGGGGTATGTGGTCGTTGTTAGCACTGCAAAAAAATGGAATAATGGAATTTGTTGAAATTTACTCTACACACGAGTCTTTGGCTGCTGGATTGTTGTGATTTTTTGGGGTGAATTTTAAAGCATTTCACGCAGGGTTATGTTTAACAGGAATATACAGTGTTTTCTTGAGATGTGTTGCGTAGTATGCAGAGCCGCCGGGAAATGGACGCAACTCACCGGTACACAAGACAGCCAGTAGGCGGGGACATCGGCCCGGAAATACTCCAAAGCTCTCATCATAATTACTGCTGTCATTGCTGAAAGAAAAAAACCAACAAAAAACAATGGGTTACATGTTTCATGTGAGGTAAAAAATACTTTTTAATATTTCATGGTTTGCGCATTTGCATACACGCTGAAACAGAGAATGTGCCCTTTGCGTCTCGGAGCGAGGACGCATTCTGCCCATTTGCATACACTTGGGGTTGTAGTCCCGTCTTAACAGTGGCGTTTTTTTTAAAAATGAGAGCGTGTTTTTTTTAGGATGTGTGTGTTGTGTGTGTGTGTGTGTGTGTGTGTGTGTGTGTGTGTGTGTGTGTGTGTGTGTGTGTGTGTGTGAGTGCGTGTGCGTGCGCGTGTTATCGCTGTGATATTATATATCTTACTATTGGGACATGTTATATTGTGTATGTAATTGTTGTCTTTTTTTTTTTTTTTACGCCGCAACCGAATTGCCTCCTCTTGAGGACAATAAAGAATTATTGAATTGAATTGAATTGAATTGGACACTGACGTCTTGCTAAGAAATACCCCTGAGAAATGTTTTTGACTTCAGCTAGTCGCAGTCCAGTCGGACACGCACGCACGCATGCACGCACACACGTATAGAATCCAGGGCCCGTATGTAAAGTCGAGGTTAGGGATTTTAGCCCAGGGTTAGAGTCTAATCTCGAACTTAACCAGCTCTAGGGTTAAATTTTGTTAGTTTTTTGTTTTTAACCAGGAAGCGGGTCCATTCCACCTTGTTGCCTAAGCCGTTATAGGATTTTTTTTTCTACCTTTCTTCGCTTCCTTTTTATATTTAATTTTGTTTTTGGGTTTCTTTTGTCCTAGTCTGGGTTAGGCCCGTAGCCGTGGGTTAAATTAACCTCGAGTTTTACATGCGAGCCCAGCTGTCCCTTTTTCAGGGAAAACAGTGGTCACAGTTACCCTATGCAAATCAGCCGCAGTGGTAGAAGTACATAACTCGTTTCAGAGCGTGTCTGATGATTAATTCCAGTCCGTGAAGGAACACACCCACACGCTTTTTTTAAAGGCGTAGACTGCCTATTTTAGCTTCTTGTCCGCGGAGATGAAATAGCTAGACATCTTCTTCTTCCCCACTATTAATTACGCTGCGGCTAGTGTCGGACAACCAAACAGCTAGGTTAGTGTTATGTTGTGCATACGCTCTCTACACAGCGTGTTTGGGTTTAAACAGATTAACACTGGAGAAAGTACAGAAGAACAGTTTGAGCATAAACAACACGTACTTTTTTTTTTTTTGCTGCACCAACTCTTTGCCAGCTCCAGTGGTGTTCCTCCCAGGTC
>JACVVK020000061.1:0-190000 GCA_018292915.2 Batillaria attramentaria
CACATTTCTGACAAATCTCTTTTTAAACTGACCTTCTTCATTGTGATCACTAAAAGAGAGAAATGGGTAGAGGAGGGGCGCAGGCACAGTGGTTAAGTGTGAGTGAGTGTGTATGTGTGTGTGTGTGGGGGGGGGGGGGGGGTGAAGGCTTAACGTTTGCGTTTTTTTTTAAAAATGCGAATCCTTCGACTGTGCATAATCCAGGCAACTCTGTCACAGTTGCAGAGTTTTCAGCGCTTCGGGGATGCTTATAAAAACCAAAGAACGAGTTTGCCGTGACATTATTTGGCTCTTGGTTAGTGAGCGAGACACACTGCTAGAGTGTCTAGCGGATGTTTAGTGCTGCACGATCTTTATCGCTCAGTGTCAAAACGTAAACCGAGCTGTGAAATCAGGCTGCCCGTGGCTTTTATTGGGGTTTCAGGGACACTGAAAACTCTGCAAGTGTGACAGAGTTGACTGTGCTTGCAAGGTAGATTGTAAAATTTGTTCGCACTTCTGAAAGCTTTTTGTTGAAAGCTAAGATCTTTAAGGCTCTGTACCCAAACTGTGCAAGACTGTAAGCCACGTCAGTATTGCTAATCATAAGGAGGCTTGATAATCTTGATGGCCGATATTTTCCTGAGCCTGAGAAAGAGAGTTTTTTGTAAAGAGAGTATTTTTTTTTTTGTTTTGATATTTTGTTTTTGTAGGTAGTGTAGTGGTAGTGTTCATGGCAGATACCTTCTCAATCGGCCACGAGAAAGTCTTACGGTACTGTCACCAGAGCAATTACGAATTGGCACTTACCTGTGAAATCTGTCAGTAATAAAGTGACATTTTCCCCGTTTAGATACATGAGGAGATCCGGACGCAGACACGTATTATGCGTATTACAGTGTCCGATGAAATGAAGCTGATTATGATGCTGACTAATGAAGCTGATTTCCATGTAGTTCACTCCGTATTTGATGAAATAAGCTGATTCTGGTGATATTCCCACCATGTTATTCTACTGCTGAATGAAGCCGATTCCACGCAAAACATGCGTGTAAATATCTGACTAAATGAAAGTGATTCTGGTGCAGACACTCCTTGTTGGTATCCGTCTAAATGAAACCGATTCCACTGCAGACACGCCCTAGTCCGGTCTGTAAGGGAAAAACTCGTAACATGCCGCACAAAAGCACCGATCTTTTTTTCTGGTGAATATTTGGCACATTTAAACGAAATTTATCTGTGGCCCCTGCAGATTTAAGCTCCAGGTCGATGTCACGTTACATTTCCTCCATTTTTACAATGCGTCACTGACAGTATGTGCCACATATGCTTTACTGCAGACGCTTTACTGCACACGAAGTACCCGTAGTTTTTAGAAATTTCAAAGCGAGAATGATGCTTTTACAACAGAGAAATACGATACCAACACGGAGTGAATATCTGTGCCGGAATTAGCTTCATTTCACCGGAAACAGACATGGAATAAATCTCTATGTCGGAATTAGGGTCATTACGTCGGATATAAACATGGATGGAGTGAATGTTTGTGCCAGAATCAGCTTCATTTGGTTGGAAAAAAAGGGGGAGGGGAGGGGGGAGTAGTCGAGCTTGGATGTGTGTGAGCAAGAACGAGAAGGGGAGAGGGTGGACAGGGAGTGGGTGGAGGCAGAGATGGTGTGTTTCAGCATGTTCCAACAAGAGAGAAATAGAGGGGAAGGGTATTTTGCACAGAGATAGAGAGGTACAGGTAGGTAGGTGTTTGGGAGTTCAGCGTCCTCTTCCACGACTGGTGGCCCCATAGGCTTGCCTTCACGCGGCGGGGCTGATTTCGCTGAGATTGCCCACCCCTTTTGCTCTTTCTTTACTCTTATTTCTGCCTCCATCGGTCCATTCACCTGTCTTTTGCTCTCTTAAAATCTCCCCGGGGGTGGGGGGGGGAGAAGGGGGGGGGGGTCAGTAAGCAGGTGTATGCTGACCCTTGGTCCAGTGTGACATCTGAGGGTCGGTCCTGAAGGCCGACTTCACTGGATTCCCCCCACCTGGTCTTCATCCTTGGCGGGCTTTGTTTGCAGCACCCTGCTGGTGCTGCTGAACACCTGTCAAGTTGAGGACCTTCACAACGCACCCCTTTCAGGTGTGTTGTTTTCCCAAGGAGGGGAGAGGAGGTTATGTGTTGGGACGGTCTTTTCTCCAACTGCATCCCAGGCATGTTGTCTTCCTTGGCAACTAAGAAATTTTCCTTTCTACACTGGTCCAAAAAGGTCAAGGACCACCTTTAATTTTACATGCTGTTTTTAAATGTTCATATTCCAAAAAAGTGTTAATACAGATGAACCAAACTCTGCAGCTGTGTTAACAAGAAGTCAGATGATGCTGTGAAGGCAAAAAATCTTGCACATCCACTTCCGGTACATCGGGCCGGATGCTTAATTATTCAGCAAAATGCCAAAAATTCAATCAAAATGAACTCATTTGCAAACGCGCAAAAGCATGTTTTTAACATAATGATGACATGGGTGTGGAAGAATGAATGTTTGGCTTTGATTTCTGCTCATTTGTTTCCCTTTGCAAGCTGGCATGGTTCCCTTATATGGCATGGCAACGTGACGGTCTATGAAGATGCTTGAGGACTGGTTGTGTCCAAGTCAGTCATAGTTAGGCCACGACAGCGTTTCCTGGCAACCGGAAGTGTCAATGAGCCACTGTACCGTATTGGCCAAAAACGACAACAGACAGGGAAGATTTTGTCATTTCCCGCCAAGCTCAGAGAACAACAGTAACCACGGAAAACCACTCCAGCAGGCAGCTTAGGTGGTCACCAATGCCAGCACACTCACACTTTTGGAACCATTTACACGACGTCCAGCTCAAGTTCCGTCAGCCTGAGGTGCACTGAAAACTGACTCAGCCGCTCAACTCACCTGATGAAGACCTCATGTTTGGTGAACCAGGCAGCAGAGTTTGACAGGAAATGTTCAATGACAAATCCAGCTTCACTCTGTACCTCACAACGACCGTATGAAGGTCTAGAGATGATTGTCCCAAAGAAAAGACTTTATAAGGGACGTCTGTAACAGCTGGTGTTGCTGCTGCATCTGGAGTGGCAGGGTATACCCTCCAGGGTGTGCTGAGGACTCTTGGTGGCTCTGTCGACGTCACTGCACTGAATTAAATGCCTGTCTTGGAGACACCACTCGATACTGACACTTTTTGTCAGTAAATTCCCTTGCATTGAGTGTCATGTGAATTCAAAAATGCCACGCAGTCGTCTTTGAACAATGGCTTCTCAACAGTCCATGAAAGAAATTCAGTGAATTTTCAGGATGTTTAAGCCATATGTTCAAGCTACGTTTGTAAAAATTTCAGAACATTTGAATGATTGTTTGCTAAGTTGTGCATGTTTTTGCAAGTGGTCGTTGACTTTTTTTTGAGCAGTGTAACTCCCTCCGTCTATACCTCACCAGCCCATTCGCCTGTTTTTCTCTTTGAAACCTCCCAGTTTAGCCGCTCTGTCCTTCCTCTCATCTCTGATCTGACTTCAAAGTTCGGCCCTTTTATCTATATTTTTTTCTTTTATCTATATTTCTTCTTTTTACCAGTAGCTAGGAAGAAGTAATGTGGGGCATGTGCTGCGAACTGGTCCGCGTAGGAGATGATAAGCTGCAATTATTTGCTGTATATGCGCTTAGTGTTTATCTTTGTTTTGTCTAGTTGTAATTACTATTTGTTTTCTACGCTTTTTTCAGGTGTTCGAGAAATTAGCATGAAGGTGCAGCGTCTCCTGAATGTCCTTGGTTTATACTGCCCCGTATACAAGTTTGCATCCTTTGTCCAACGTTACATTTTTTTTTTCACGTAGTGCAGGCACACTCAGCTGTGAATTAGTCCTTGTGGCTTGCGCAGCTTAAAAAACTCACTCACTCACTCCACGACTGGTGATATCAAAGATGGGAGGGGGAGATCTGTTCAGAAAGAGAGAGAGAAGGCGTTTGTTGATGAGTGACAGAGAGAACGAGGTGGATGGGGGATGAAAGGGGGAGGGGTGGAGAGAGAGAGGATGTTCTGGTGAGAGAGAGAAAGAGAGAGGGATTATATTTTGAAAAGGCGCAGGAGGTGGGTGGGGGGTGGTGAAGGGGGTAGTGTGAGGAGATAAAGAATTCTGATGAGAAACAGAGAAAGAGAGGGGCTGGTGGTGGAGGGGCTGTGTGTAAGGAGAAATCAATGAATTTATTCCAAAATGTGTGCGCGCGTTTGTTGTGTGTGGGGGGGGGGGGGGAGAGAATTTCAGACATTTATCACTGTCTCGTCGTCAAAGCACCCTTGATTTCGTTATTTAAGGTGTGTCCCCGGTTTCCGGGTGTGTCCCCGGTTTCCGTGTGTGTCCCCGGTTTCCGTGTGTGTCCCCGTGTTTCCGTGTGTGTCCCCGGTTTCCGTGTGTCCCCGGTTTCCAGGTGTGTCCCCGGTTTCCAGTGTGTATCGCTGGTTTGCAGTTACATGCTTATATTCGTGCGAAACACAGTCTATTGTCACGTGACAACAATCATAAAGACAAAATAACATCAGGAGATGGAGCTGAGGTACCTCAGGTAGGAGAATATGATTCCGTTGTTCAGATATTGTCAATAGTTCCATACCTACATACCGGGGACATATACACAGCCTGTGTGTATACTCCGGTAAAATTGTGTATGGATACACACGCTCCGTGGCATTTCTACCATCAAACCGGGGACATTGTCCGATTTTGCTCATATTTCACTAGTAACATCATTTTTAGTCAAGAAATACGATAAAATAAAAAATAGGACTTTGACACACCGGGGACGTCCCGGTTCCGGAGTGTCCCCGATGTGTGGAAAAATTTGCCCGTGTGTGTCCCCGGTCTCCGGTAAATACAGACACACACACACACACACACACACACACACACACACACACACACACACACCTCACCGCTTGGAGAATCAAATACTCTTTTACACTGGCACAGACTGTGTGCATTTGGTGTTCAGGAAATGTACACATCCTGCCTTGATGTGTGCACTAAGTGTTCTATTGAATTTTATCTAATTTCGTTTATGAGCGGAGTGGATTTAGCGAACTACAATTCAATGTCACAGTAGTGCACGGGGGAAGACAGTTACAGTAAGAGAGAGAGAGAGAGAAATGAAATGAAAATGAAAATGAAAATGAAAATGAACTTTATTTTCCAAGGATAAAAGATTAGGTAACATGACCTCTATTAAATCTTGTCCTTGCTAAACTAATCTTCACACACACACACACACACACACACACACACACACACACACACATCAGTAGAAGCAACAACAACAAAAAAGAAAAAGAAAAAAAAAGCACACTGCAATAAGGAAAACGATGTGGTTACATAGGTGAGTTAGGAAAGAATGTACACGAATACCGGGTGAAGTGGTTTGTTAAACCAACGTAATGATTATCACGCAATAAGAAAACGCAAAAGGCATGTTCATAAATTCAAGACAAAGAGAAAGAAAAAAAAAAAAAAAATGATCAGTGAGTTTGCAAATATTTGTGCAGTCGGGCCTTGAAGGTGGGCATGGACGGAGCTGCTTTAACTTCGGATGGAAGTGAATTCCAAAGAAATGCGCCAGAGTAGGAGAGACTTGTCTTGAATAGGTCTAGGCGAGGCCTGGGTACGAGCAGATCGTTCCTCGCAGTCCGATAGGGCGTTTGGGATGGGTAGAATAGGTTTGTAGAGAGAGAGAGAGAGAGAGATTTGCATCTACAAGCGATACAGTGATTAACGAGAGTCGTAACCTTGATGAAGCATTGTAAAAAATATACTTTTCGTCGGAAAGAAAAACAAGTAAAGCGCGTAATTATGATTATTTTGTAGGCATGACAGGGATCGCGCCAGTTAACGCGTAGAAACGATCTATTACTCATTTGCGTGTCAATGAATTAGCCGCCAACAACAGGTAAAATTCGCTCATTTAAGTGACTGTTCAGGTTGTAGAATGTCGCTATACCCAAGTTATACACATTAAAAGAAGCGCCACACACGCACACGCACGCACGCACACACACACACACACACACACACACACACACACACACACACGACAAACACACCTTTCACCGTCAGAGTGAAAACGACATGCGATACTCGTGGAGCAGTCATTTAGACTTCAAGACAACTTCCTTGTTCAGTCCTTGTACAATAAGCGAGGAAGGGGATTAGTGCGATCAGCTGTGTCGTCTGTATCTATGTTTCTGTGTGCCTGTAGAGGATCAAAATAGCTCAAGAATGCGTAAACCAGTCAACACCATTTTAGGTGAAAGTGTTCATTATTGGACTCCAAAGAAACCTATTTTGGTTAACCTTGAACAGGCGAAAATGTCATAGGACTTTGTGGTTTTGAAATGCTACATACTACCACCGTATAGATTGGCTATCAAGCCTTTCTCTGCTCTCGTCAGCCGACGTACTTCAGCTAGGAGAGCGTTAGACCGAAGATCTGATTGTCCCCGATTCGATTACGGCTTTCGACAATAATATTCTCACGATCTCCGTAGATTTACTTCAGTTTATCATTTCATTCCCCATGCTCGAAATCACTTTTTATTTGATAATATTCAGAACTTGCTTCCCTTGATTGGTAGAAAGGATAGGGTTTTTCCGTCGCCTCGGCGTAGCCATTTTTGCTAGCTGCTTTCGTACTTTATAACACACACACACACACACACACACACACACACACACACACACACACACACACACACACTCACACACACACACACACACACACACACACACACACACACACACACACACACACTTATTCAACAAACATTCCAACCTACCTTCACAGGACTGCAGGACAAGAGATAGTAAAATAACCGTCAGATGCATTTTGTTGTCAAGTGCTGGAATGTCATTGTTCACCAAACATGATCAAAGAGTACGGAGCTGTCAGCGATCTATGGACCGCTCCTGGACACATCTCACCGACACTCAACTCGCAGCATCAGCCATCACGGTCCTCAGCAGGCTGTCCAAGGCCATGGGATATTATAGTTGAAGTATATTGCTTGTGTGTATAATCAAATTCCGGGTCCTTACCCTCATTGCCAATGAAATGAGTGTACGTCTGCTGACCTTCTTGACTTCGCATCAACAGTCCCTCTCAAGTGTCGCTGTGCCCATTTTGAACTTCAAACTTCCTGGTCGCTGTGCGTGCACATATAACTGGCGATTCCTGACAAAATTTCGTGTTTTCGCGAAAAATCCGGGTGTTTTTTTTTGTTTTTGTTTTTTTTGTTCTTTTTTTCCCGACAAATCCGCTTTTGTCGCTAAAAAACGTAAGTTTTTCAGCAAAAAAAAATGTTACGAAAAAACTTTTTTTTGCGAAAAAATGGTATGCACTTTTTCTGCAGAAAGTTGGTGTCCGTTTTTTTCGCGAAAAGAAAGAAAATAAAAAAAAACCTAGCCCTCTCAGTCAGGTTTTCGCGAAAAAAAACGCCGTCAGGTTTTTTCGCGGAAAAAACAAAAAAGAAAAAACACCTCCCTGTTTTTTCGCGAAAAAAAAAAAAAAAAAAAAAAACTGACGGGCATAATACGGGGCGCCGTTGCACCAAACCGACCCTAGGGCTGATGATCAGCTCTGGTACCGAGCTTAATGTGAATAAGAGCTATAGCACAGTTTCATGCACGCTATATGCCGAAAGTTGCGATAGACATGTACAACCACTGAGTGACAACCAATAATTTTGAAAGAAGAAGAACAACAACAACGAGAGCGGAGCAGAGAGAGAGAGAGAGAGAGAGACAGAGAGAGAGACAGAGAGAGAGAGAGAGAGAGAGAGAGAGAATCTAGTCAATGCACAGATTTCCCGCACTGTTCACGAGGTCCGATGTATGGCGTAACGGCTGGTCAGTGTCAGACACAAATTAAGCAAGCTGTCTCAGCCGGTCGGTGCACGACTTCACGTGGCGCAGGGCACACGTGGTGTCTGAAATTCTGGCTTTAAATCCTATCAGTCGATTCCAACATCCACGATAATACACGGTGCTACTGTGACACACGTGTGTAGTCGTTTGTGTATGCCATCGTGCAGCGGATACAAAAACATCGTCTGCTAGAGCCTACTGCTCGCAACTCTAGTGACGTCGCTCCACTTCATTATTCAGTAGGCAACATGGCGACGCGCAGTACACACATTTTTCACACGTACGATGAGAGAGAGAGAGAGAGAGAGAGAGAGAGAGAGAGAGAGAGATGGGTGTGACCGGAACAGCCTGGATGTTGTATTCATTCAGTGTGCTTGAGCGAGCCAAATGAGTGCCGTTTTCTGGTTGCAAACGGCGCCCCATATTTGTTAGTTTTTTTCGAGAAAAAACTGACGGGTACTTTTTTCTCGGAAAACCTTTTTCTGCAGAAAAAGTGACTTTTTCGCGGAAACCTTTTTTGGGGCTTTTTCCTTTTTCCCCCGAAAAAAAAACCCCCAGGATTTTCGCGAAAAAAGGCAGGTTTTTCGCGAAAAAGTCGGGTTTTTTTTCCGCGAAAAAGTCCATTTTTCTGAAGAAAAACTTTTTTCGCGACAAAATCGCTATCAAATGTTTTCGCGAAAAAAGGAAATTGCCGCTTTTTCGCGAAAAAAAAAAGGTTCTTCGCGAAAAAGTGCCTTTTTTGTGGCGAAAAGCTGCTTTAATGCGAAAAAGAACCCCTGCATTTTTGTCACCTTTCGCCAATCATATGCACCACTGAGAATGAATATCATAATTATTATCATCCGTTATCATCCGGACTATGACACGATCACTAGTGGCATGTTTTACGCTGAAGATATGACACACTTAAGGCTTAAAAGATCTAAGCTTTCAACAAAAAGCTTTCCGAAGTGTAAAAAAAAAAAAAAAAAAAATTACACAGTCGACCATGCAAGCATAGTCAACTCTGTCATAGTTTCAGAGTTCACACAGTGTCCAAACAGCGATAAAACCGTGCCGAAAAACTGCCCCCACTTCCTGTCGGGCTCCGTCCACGCTACTGTGCACATGATCGCCGTGCGACCGGGCTCATTATGTGACCACGCCGCGGATACGTCAGTTTAGACTGAGCGATGTCGGACATCGCGCAAGCTATGCTTCTACCGGTAAGTACACGTATTTGAAAGCAATTTTGTTTCTTGCGTAAACATTTTAGCTCGAGCTTGCAGGACCAAAAGTAAAAGTTGGAGATGTTGCCGATAAAACGCGCTTGGCAAATCCGAGTGCCCGCGTGCTCTCCATTTCTCACACATCTCGTCAATTGCCCCCCCCCCCCCCCCCCCCCAAAAAAAAAAAAAAAAAAAAAACCTTACCGTCAACATTTGTTGCGCCATGCTGACGGCATTCAAACATGACACGACTTGTATGGGGGGTCACTGCAGACAGTACTGACTCGGTCACGGGCGCGTTTTATCGGCAACATCTCCTCCGAATTGCGGTTTTACTTTTCGTTCTCCAAGTTCGAGTTAAATGTTTACGCAAGAAGCAAATTTGCTTTCCACGTGTACCTACCGGTAGTATCATAGTTTGCGCCATATCAGTCCAACATCAGTGCATCATACAGTAGTGCAGAAATTATCCCCTATAAGTAGTCAAAGAGCACTCGAAGCTGCTCCCTCCCCCCCCCCCACCCCCCCCCCATCCCTAGTTACTGTTACACACACTAGTTAGCCGTACACCATACAGTTCAATGGGTATAAGAGGCTTGGGTGGAGGAGGGACGGGTTTGTGTCTGTTGCGTTTGCATGCTGCTTCTCTGGTCAGTTGGCGTGTCTTTTCTCTATCCACATGCACATCTTTTGCATGCCAGTTTGTGACAGTGTCTTTTGTCCGTCTGTGATCGCTTTGTCTACTCATTAGTTTGCCTTGGAGGGGTGTCCTAAAGGTCTTCACACAAAAATTCATGCGCTCCCGCAAAGGTGGTCTCAACGCCTATGACATCGCTTCAAACACACAATAGAATTCACACATAGCAAAAAAGAATTCACACATAGCAAAAAAGAATTCACACATAGCAAAAAAGAATTCACACATAAAGAATTCACACATAACAAAAAAGAATTCACACATCGTCAAAAAAGAATTCACACATAGTGAGCATTTTTTCACTTTAATTCAAAAACTTTTTGTACTATAAATGGGAAATTGGTATGAAAATAACATACATTAAATCAACAATCTGTGCTTTACAAACAACGTTTACTTCAGAATATATTTCAAAGTAGTTGTACATGTAACCGATTGTGTCTAAGATGATAGAACCAGATAGTGTCTGTAATGTCATTGCTACAGAATCACGCCAACCGGAACAGGAAGTCCATGTCTCGGGTTGTCATGTCTGCTGCCCGCCTGCATTTCTTTCCCGAACTTACACATACATGTCCTCGGGGTGCACTTGTCGCTGATCCCGCAAAAGTTTAATATCCTCCTCATAGTTGGTTGTTCAAAGTTAGCGTTGACGTATCTGTGAAATAAGGCGTTTCACAAGTCCAGATATTTACAGTACACTTCGGAAGTGCGCCTGGTAGTGTCAACTAAATCGTTTATTAGGAAATAGCCGGACGGTTACACTGCGTTTTTCCCGCAAGTGTTCTGCCCATTAAAAGCAGTAACACTACCTCGAATCCAAACCCGAACCGAGCCTAAACCCAACCCTAAACTCAACCCTAAACCTAAATATAACATTACACCTAACCCTAACCGCGTTAAACCTAACCCTAAACCAAACCTAACCATATTCCTACTCACTGTAGGATTGGGCAGAAAACTTGCGGAAGAAAAAAAAAAAGGGGGGGGGGGATATTGGATAAATGATTTGACTCTACCGGGAGGAAGTGTACTGTAAATATCTAAATATCTGGAATTGTGGAACGCCTGATTTTCACAGACGTATAAACGCTTACGTTGGGCTACCGGCAAATGTGTATGATGTGGATGAGGATGTTAAACGTTTGCGGGATCAGCGACAAGTGCACCCCGAGGACATGTATGTGTAAGTTCGGAAGAAAATGCAGGCGGGCAGCAGACATGACAACCCGAGACATGGATTTCCTGTTCCGGTTGGCGTGATTCTGTAGCACTGACATTACAGACACTATCTGGTTCCATCATCTTAGACACAGTCGGTTACATATGCAACATAACTTTGAAATATCATGTTCGGAAGTAAGCGTACATTCTGGTTCAATCTTCTTAGCCACAGCCGGTTATGCGTATAACATGACTTATCATACAGTGTATTCTGAAGTAAGTATATTCTGCAGTTGTTCAAAAAGGAAACTAGTGTCGGTTTCCATTTCACAATACCCACCACACGACATTCGTACACCCCACGGATTCTTTGGTTAGTTTGTCGTTCATTGTCTTTATTTTCTTTCTTTGCTCGTCTGTCTGCGTGCCTGTCAGTGTGCCTTGCGTCTGCGTATTTGATCGTATGCGTCTTTTGCCAGTCTGTAAGTCTGTATGTGTGACCATCCACCACAAAATCAGTCGCTTTACACCTGGCCTGATTAAATTTTTGGCTTGCAGCCAGGCTGGATCGGAGGCTGGATTGAAGTTTTACTTGATTTAGACTCTTGAACTGTTCTTCTGTCATAAGCGTTAATGTCTTACTCAGATGAAGTGTAGAACTGCTTTATTTTGCCTGATATGTGTTGCTACAGAACACGTCTAAAGCAGCGTTTTCTCAAGTTTTCGTTTTCGCGGAAAATGTGACCCTAGTGGGTACCTGTCTAAGAATTACTGTAATTTTGCCATAAATCACCATGAAGAAAACCCAATTGTACCACTCGAAAGTGCAGTTTTCCGACTTTTTGTTGATGCCAGTAGCTCAAAAGAACCCAAAAGTGACTTGGGATTCATATCGTGGTGTATGGCCACACTTGTCCTGCTGTCTGATGTATTTCTTAATCTTTGCCATTCTGCAACTACGCATTGATATGTCTTTACTTGCTTATAGCATACTGTCTGCTTCTTTATAAGTTTTTGCCATTTTGCAGCTATGTCTTGATTTGTCTTAACTTGCTTTCAGCCCGAAAAATGTTCCTGCTGCGTCCGAGTAGCCGACTGTAGTAAATAATCAAGATATGAATCCATGAGCATGAGTCACAAAACCCGAGTACTTAAACGGTTTGTGTGGGGAAGTGCAGGTTTTGTTCCGCCTTGAAATGAACTGCCAGTGCTGATGCTTTATAATAATATACGTTGCTGAATTCCTTTGACTGGATATGGCAGTCATTTGGTGTCTCCAAGTCTTGGGATTGTGTTCACTCATTTGATAGGGAAGGACAACACGCTTCAACTGTCTTGCTGTAGGTAGAAATGTATGATTCTGAAGTCGACGTGATCTATCCGTTGACAGACATACAGACAAATCTACGTATAGTAGTCATTATTGGGAAATAAATTCTTCGGTGGTTGTTGGATGTCTCGGTGTATCCTTACCAATTGTTTTACATCGTGTGCTACTTCACATAATGCGACCAGCCATATATTAACATGCTTACGCCGTTATCATTTATGATGATTGAAAGCGGTGTCGGAATTAGTCCGACAGATTGATTGTAAATTAGAATGATTTCCTGATGCCGAAATAGACAAATTGCTTACCAACCAAGTTCATCGATTGTTTTGGGTTTGAATGCACTGTTTTGCAACAGCTAGCCAGAATGCAAGACCGCGTAACCGCGTCCCGATCAACGGATATTTTCGTTTCAATTTCATTTTCGTCTTTTTCATTCTCGGAAGGACTCCGCATTTCTCGTCACTTCCTTTTCACGAACGACGGTCAGTGAGTTCTCGTGCTAACAGTGATGTGGGCAAGGTAAGAACAGTGTTCTTGGTTAAAAGTGCAGTTTTGTTACTGACTTTGTTGCATTTGTATAGTAAAAGGAAATCCAGCATTGGGGAAAACTATACATCGCTCCGCTCTTTTTTCCTGTCTTTCTGTTTTCAGGTGGGGCCGAGAGGCATTAGTCTTAGGGAAACAAGCTGTCTTACGTAATCTATCTTGTTTGTTTAAAGATCTGCAACATCATCAAAATGCCGCAAAGGCGTGTTTAAAAAAAAAAAAAAAAAAAAAAAAAAAGTTGCGATTGTGCATAGTGCAAGTCAGCTCTTTCCAGTTTTCAACTTCTATGAAACTGTGGCGAAGTGCCTCGCTCAGTGACAAAGAGCAGACTGAACTGACCGCCAACACAATTTCGGGTTTTAGTCTCCGAAGCGCTGAAAACTGTACGACTGTGACAGAGTTGAGTGTGCACTATGCACAATCCGAGAGTTAAAACAACGACAGTGTTTGCAGCTTTCCGTTGGTATCGCAGACTGTTATTGACAGCTTGGTTCCAAGACCGTTGTGTGTGATGATTCTACACGAATCTCACATCCTCTGATAACTGGCCCTGATAACTGGCCGACTGTGACACATTTGGCACATTAAAAGAAATGGATTAAACGATCGGTTCAAATGATAACTGTCAGCCAGGCTAAACACAACGGATCTAGAGGAATCAACCTCGAAAAAAAATCACAAACATTCTTTCTGATTATAGCCGGGAAACTCGTTAAACCATCTTACTGTTATCTCCAGAAGAGAATCTGTCCTAGGAGGCCCTGTGAACCATCCCTTTATTAATCTGTTACACTTACAGCACTTGAAGAATGAGTTACCAGAACCAGCTAGTGAATTTGAAATCCAATCTAATTATGTATGCTGCCTGGTATTGATGATCATGATGATAATGATAACGCTGCTGAAGATGCTGGTGATGACGGTGATGATGAAAACCATGTAAAATCTAGGATTTGTAACAGGTCGAAGTCAACAATCACAATTAGTACAAACGAGTATGAGTGTCCTGGTATGAGCTGCTAAGGTCCCAAGGGGATTTCCCCTTACTTGTGGGAATTTCAAGCCAGCAGCAGTTACTTCCCATTTCCACTCCTGCGCACAAGCAATCATTCACATACTCGGTATGTAGCCTTAATCGTTAAACATCTTGGAACATTGTCGTGATTCGTTGTCCTTCAAAATGCTGAAACAGTACACTGTAAACCCTATACAAGAATTTACATCATGAAATGTACAAATGCATATACAGACATGTAGGAACAATGTACAGAGCAGGACAAAAGACAGTAAAACTGAAACAGGATCAGAAATCCTACTTTTAAAAATCCTATCATTTATACAGCACTTGCTCTTTCTAATCTGCACTTGTAAGCTGGGAATGTAACCGGGTGCCCAGGGAGGGTCAGGTTCATGCAGGCAGGGAGGCAAAACGCAGAGGTCGCTTTGGCTTGTGTTTATGAACCCAGTAAAGGCCGTGGAACGCCGAAGCGGTCGCGCGTTTTTTTTTGTTTTTTTTTTTCAAGAATATTTTCTGTGACGTCTTTCCTATGAATCATACATTTGACGTAATCACTTTTACAGAACACTCTGGCTGGCGGGAAAGGGTAACAAAGTGGTGAAAAATGACAAAATACACACATTAAACTAAAATAACAACAAAACACGGTTAAAATGTACAAGCTCTTCTGCAACTAGTGCAGTTTACCGGATAGCTCCAGCTTAAACGACTGCGGAGACATTTAACACTAAATGGACACAAACACACACAACTAATCAGTTGGCGTTGGCACATGCGCCATCGTGGATACGCAACACTGCACGCGTGCGGCTGTAGGCAGGGCGTCCAGATCACAGACGTATAGAGATAGACGCACCGCAGTGCCGGAAAAGTGACGCCGCCGCGCGCCATGTTGCTAGTACCTGGAAGTGCCAGCTGTTTACATAGCGCGCATAGCATTGGTCAGACGCTATCAGCTGTTTACATAGCGCGCATAGCATTGGTCCGCTTTATTTTGCGCCACATTTCTGATGACGTCTTTCTAAAGAACTTTGTATTTCGAACGAGGCGTCCTATACACAGAGCCTCTGAGTTCTGGTATTAGTAAGATGGCCGCGATAGCGACACTCGCAAGCAGCGGTGGCAGCGTGCGGCGGTGCGTCTATCTCTTTACGTCTGTGGTCCAGATCGAGAATGTGACTTCCCCGATCACTCATGGGTTACCCGAACTTGCGTGCGGCTAGCATACATGCAAACAAACTTAAGGCTACTGTACCCAGCTGGCCAGAGAACAGAGGGTACCGGGCGAGTGGGCACAAACCACTCCGCTATACTAACTTCTAACAGTAGTGCATGTGAAAGCCTTCCGTGCCATGGATATAAATTCCAGCGGAGAACGTTTCAGTAAAATACTGAAGTGCGTTAATGCATCGAAATCTATACCCGAAAGAGACTAAGAGAATGCGCCAAAGTGATTCAAGGCTGCTAACAGAACGAGACTGAGAGAGGACAGATTAAAATGAAATTCAAACTTCGATGTAGCCGATATGGCACATTTTTACACGTCCCTCCCCCCCCCTCCCCCTTTCCCTTAGCCCCACTTCCATCCCCGCCCGTACCCCCATACTACAAACAAACGCGACCTAAAATTAAGGTTACTTTGTTCAAGTTTCGTTTTCGAAACTGATGAACACAAAGTTTGCATACCGGGGTACAGCACGGAGATTTAAACTGAAATGTGAATCATGACAAGAAGTATTGTTTACAAGTGTGCATTGAACACGAAATTTCCATACACAGTCTTATCCTTGATGTGAGCAGTACTTAACAAGGAAAAACGTTTCTTGTTTTGTTTCTGTTCATGTCAATCCGGTTCTGATGAGCGAATGTTTATACTGATATTATGTACATGCACATCATGTGCTGGGTTTATCATCGCTTGTCTACAGTGGAAATTTCAAAGTGAAGTAAAAACGTAAGTTCAAGCGAATTCCACACCTTCCAAAACTCCAAAATTCTCAGGCTACTAACATCATGGAGGCATTAAAATTCCCAGGAGTTAAGAACCGAAAATGGCAATTTATCTTCGAAACTCCAGTCTGTCAATGTGTGCACAGACACGGGGTATCAAATGTCTCCAATATGACTGTACTCTGGATTCTGTCCTTTGTCTGATTCAGACGGCTGCCGTCCAGAAATCATCAGCGTGTTGTATTCGTCATCGGCAGCTGGTGTTTGCGTCATATCCACCTGGCAACAGAGAATATCACTAGTGTTAAACTCAGCGGAGAGAGTTAGACACACTTATTTACGCACATTACGCACATCAGTTAGACACAGAGTTACACACAGTCACATTACAGTTAGACACAGTTACTTTCATTACATTTAGACAGTTTGACACACAATTATGTACATTCTGATTCAATTCTAGAAAATTATTTGACAGAATAAAATGTAAAATAGCAAAACAGATGTTGGCCTAGGCTTTTATCCACGTGTCACGGTGCCAAAACGCGCAAGATTATAATGCGTCAAGCAGCTGAATGGTGCTGGTATGTAAAAAACAAAACAAAAAAACAAACAGATCGAGAAACAAACAAAACTGACTTCACTAATGATTGGTGACGACGGGTGTTCCGGAGAAAACGCTCCGATGTTCTCGTAGTTGTACCTGACACCTCTTGCACTGGATCTTTTGGCACCTGCGAAAGGTGACGTGTAAAAGGTTTGCAGTTGCCACAACAAATGCAAAACGAACGATGACTGTAAGTGAAAACGTGGAAAAAAATAGACGCCGAAAACAGCCGAACTCATCTATAGACAACATTAGATGCCTTTCTGATATGACCTCATAAACATGGGAGGGGCTGGAGGAGCAAAGGCGCCCGGTCAGTTTTGAGATAATTGAACCAAAAACCCGGGAGGGGCAGGGGGTGTCTATTTGCGACTTTCGGCTGATTTCTGTCCTTAAATAATAAATCTCTGAGTTTCAGCTTAAACACATGTAAAAACAAAAACAAAAACCCGACCATTTGTATCACAACCACGCAATACCGGCATGATTCCCATGTCAGCTTTAGCAGAAAACGAGTTTTGTTTCAAGAACAAGTATTCAACAAACATATGTCAGACGTACACCATGCTGTTGGAATAATTTTATCACCAGCACCTTTAAGTCTTTTGCGTAGCCAGTACATTATAACCGTGTTTCGTTATACAAGTAACTCCACATGCTCAAAATCAACTTCCGTCCCCCTTCTAGAGGTTCCGTCACATTTTCAACAAGTGATGCCCTCTTTAACCATAAATTTGCATATCATGCAAAACCTACCACCATCAGCGTCTGCAGATTTGCGTTTAGAGGTTCGCTTTGGTTTGACAGTCGGTTTGGCTTTCCTGGAGTCTGTGTTGACGTGTTCCGGGCCACGGTTTTCTTGTGTCTGCCTTGCAGAGCCGGTAGCAGAATGACGTGCTTTCGGACCTTTGTTGACTTGCGCATAAACATCACCATGCTGCGAGGTTGACGGCGAAACAGCCAGCGTTTGGGGTCGATTCTTTTTGGCCGTCTTGTCAACAACTGCGTAGACATCTTGTGAGCCATTAGCGTCGGCTTGGTTTTCAGCAACAGTCGTGTAGTCAGCGTCTGCGCAGTGAGGAGGTTCTCGGCGGGTGTCAGAGATTGCTTGGTAGCTAGGGCCGTCGTCGTCATGTTCTTCCGTGGTCTTGTTCTGTGAAGAAACCTTCCATGCCACTGCAACGGGTCTTGGTGAGGGAACGGGGTGCATGTTAGCTGCCGAGGCTTCATCCATTCCATAAATCACGTTGATGTGTTCCTCAAATTCTGTTTCAGGTGTAAGAATTAAACGATCCAGTATATTAATAAGAAAAAAAAAGTGAGACTCCGCAATGACAGCGCAGTCTCATGCATATGATAAAGATATTTATATTGTCTTTGTCATTAATCAAGACAGTATTCATATCGGTTTCTCGAAACCATCATTATAGTACATGTTTCTAGTACCACTTGAACAATTGAAAATATAGAATGCTAAAAGCAGTGTTTTCCCGCTGGTTCAAAAATGGTCCCCAAACACCTATCACTATTAGACTAGGGGCGACATTGTAGAAAAGGTGAGAAATTACTGCATTAGCATACGTCAGTGACTGCATGTATTCCATGACCGCATTCACAGCTTCAGAATACAATACACAGTCTACAGTTTACATTCATGCCCTGTATTTCACAAAATCCACGATAGCCGGGATAGCTGAATGGTAGAGCATTGGATTTTCAATGCTCGGGTCGTGAGTTCGAATCCCGGCTGGAGCCATATACTTGTGCTGGCCTGATTCTCGTTGCCCCGTGTTTGATAGCAAGCGTACGTGGTGGAAAAGGACGTTAAACTCAACACACCCATCCCCGACCCCACAAAATCCAGCGCACTCTAATCAACATTCCCATTGAGCCCGTTTTCGAAACAAGTCAAAAGTGTTTGTTTTGGGTTTTTTTTTTACTTCGCTTACCTTCTTCGTTTGGCGTGTTGCTTATTCCGTGGCTGTGACTGGAAGTCTCTGGAACTGACAATACGAAACTGTGACTAATTTGATTGGTAGTGCCCCGGTGTAACATTACAAACTTACTACCCAGGAGATTTACTCCACAGTAAAACAAACTCTAAAGAAATTCTGACTGCGGAAGAAAAAACTCGCACAACAGAAGTACTCCTTTGGCTTGGGACTATAACAATAATAATAACGGAGTATAGTGTTCTCTAATATCTTGAACTGATTCTACACGCCGCGGGCTGAACCTAACACGCACGCTCATGTGAATCACGCGCATTCTCTTACACATTACGTGGTGCGAAGGGACAGCTTAGCAATTCAAGATTCGGGTTTAGCATTGTATTTACTGTATTTTCAAATTTGTGAGCTGAACATTTCCAAAGCAGAAGGGGAGGTGGCGGGAGTACCTTGAGAGAACCCCCGACGATCGGCCTGAATAAACGGTGCCACGTAGGAGAAGGAAAACTACTTTGCCCCGATTGTTACTCAAACCTGACCTTTCGCATTGGTGACGAAGTCTCTTAACCACTAGACCACCGACCGCCCCGGAACAGTATCTCTCTGTCGTACGAGGGTTTCATACCGGAGAAAGTCCGGACTAACAGTATTCAAAGAAATTCTAAGTCATACACACAAGCGAGAGGCTCTGGTTTTAATTTTATCTGTTGGTCTGTGAATCCGTGTGCGTTTCTGTGGACGAAGGACACAGATACACAAGCCCTCAAAATGCGTATATATTCCCTGTTAGACTCAGGCATCATGGTCACCCCATAAAAATGCTTCAGTCTACAAACAAAAATTACCATGCACAGACCATTCACGGGCACGCACCTGATAGGAGGTTAAAAAAATGTAAATGTCTCCTTTCCGCTCAGGCCTCACTGGAGTAATGCACGTCTACTTTCTCGTTAGGCCAGAGAGGCAGTTCGCACTAATCAGCTTGCCTCAAATGTGTCCCACCTCTGTGTAAAAAGTTCCAGCTTCATTGGCAGCTTGGCTCTTTTTGCTCTTTTTGTGATCCCCTGGCATGCACCTTAACCTACACATCACGAAAATCACGCTTTTTTATGACAACAAAAATCACTACAGACTATCACACTTGCCAAAAAGGGTACCCAAAATAAACACCCAAGGTCAGTTTGTGTCCTTACGCCTGTACGTGCTTCCGTCTGTCCATGAGCCGGTAGACATTTCAGGCAGACTAAGAGACGATGGGACTGTAGAAAGATCCTTGAACGCGAGGCATTTTTCATGATTCTGTAAATCACTGCTCACCTTTTTTTCTCCTGGAGATGGCAACGAGAGTGACGATAACGATGACAATGAGGAGAGCCACAGCGCCACCTACACCACCAGCTATCACCGCCAGAGGAACTGCCTCACTGGCTTCTGGTTCTGACAAAAGAAGCGTATGTGGTGGAAAAGGACATTACACCCCCAAACACCCTCCCACCCTGACAAAAGAAGTTAATACTTATATTTTTAACATAATAGCATACAGGGATTCACATAAAGACACGCACAAAGTAAAACAAAACCGTAACAAATATAAGATAAACAGACGCATAACCAATAAACACATACCCAAAAGCAATTAACACACAAGCAAGACTAAAATAGGAAAGGGTAAACAGTACAACTAAGTAATAATAATGATAATAATTTCTTCTTAATTTTTGGGCGGTGGGGGGGGGGGGGGGGGGGGGCTTGCAAACGGATATTTTGCTTTATGAATTATGAATTAGTGGAAGGGAGCCGGGGTAGTCGAATGGTAGAGCTTTGGACTTCTAATACTCGGGTCGCGAGTTCTACCCCGGCTGTGGCCAAATCGGTATTTGTGCTGGCTTTTTCATCGTTGCCCCGTCTTTGATATCACCCGTATGTGGTGGAAAAGAACGTAAATCCCCCCAAACACCCACAATGGGTTGGATTTTTTAGGGTTTCACGTGCTTTTCAACCACATGCGGGTGATAGATTATCAAGGACGGGGCAACGAGCGAAAGGCCAGCACAAATATTTGGCCTCCAGTACTGAACGTCCAACGATTTACCACTCGACTGTCCCGGTTCCATTAACAGACAATGGCAAAATAACATTAACCAGTTGTCAACTAATGTGATCATCCGAATTTGGATGACAGGCCATTAAATTAACACGCGGATGGTTGGATACTCACGGAGCACCGTCAACGTCACTTCCGACCTATGAGTGTATGATTGAGGTCTCGGGGTCCAGTCTGCGGTACATACGCAAGTGACGCCATGGTCCTGAGCATTGAAATGGTCAAAGTTGACGACGCTAGTCACAGATGACTGACCAGCCGTGGGTGCCTCAGTAGTTTCGGTGCCGTCAGCATGGTCTCCACAGTAAAACGTTACTGATGCTACCGGAGGATTTCCACCAGTGACGGTACAAGTCAGCCTCAGACTGGTGCCTTCCGGTACTGTCCGGTCTGCAGTGTAGCCCGAGATGACAGGAGGCAAGTTGGGGGGATCTTTGAATACAAAACAAGAAGACATCAATATTCAGTGTTTCCAATGGCATTTTGCCTTTTGGGCATGACAACAAAATAAATCTCGATGGGCATGCTCATCACACTGATTATAATTATGCCAGTTTGGCAGACCCGTAAGCTTGAGCTTGCGGTTTACTCGTCGGGAAGACGAACCAGACAGGCAAATACTGCGACAAAATCAGTAAATCGATGAATCAGTGTCTATGAATCAACAAAAACTTTTTTTGGAAAGATGAAGTTTACTGCACAGCTGATAATACAATGTACTGCCATTTTACATTTTTATCAATGCTGAAAGGAGGGAAGGAGGGATGGCTGCAATAACAGTTTAAGAAAAGGAAATCTCTCTCTCTCTCTCTGTCTCTCTCTCTCTGTCTCTCTCTCTCTCTCTCTCTTATGTAAAATCATTGACTGCTTACATAAAACTCGGACTGTGTACGCAACTGTTTGATCCCATGCATGTGGTCCCCACGTCAACTGACAGGTATACACGCTCTCGTCGTCTTCACGCCGGACATTTCTTATCACCAGCTCTGTCGTGTTGGAATGTCCTGGCCACCACACTGTTGCGACTGGTTTTCCAGGTCTTGTTTCAGATGGGACACATGTACATCGTACGTCACTTCCTTCAATCGTGTCATATGGGCAGTCTGCTAATCTTGGAGGACCTGGGTGTTCTGCAAATGTGTTGGAAGTCCGCCTTAAAACACCTCATTTCTTAAAGCAAATCGTCGAAGTTTTAAGTTAAAAATTCTTAGAATTCAAAATTTCAAAGACTGGTTATGTATTGTAACATTTTAAAAAGATAAGAACACTTGTTAATTCCGTAGCTGGCACTTACCAATCTGAACGTTACCAACATGATGCTCTTGGGTTCCCGGAGAGACCAACAAACTGTACTCGTAGCGTCCTTTCACAGTCGGAAGAGGCTTTGCGAAAGAACACGCTCCCCAAAAGTACACATGCCGAGAATTGTCATAGAAAGAAGTAGTGGCCATAGGTAGTGTGTCATTTGTAGTCTGCACGTATGCACGCACGCACGCACACACGCACGCACACACGCACACACAGACCATGAGTATCGAGACATTCAATACATGTAATATAATTTCTTTTGTCTCATATCCTAGTTCTGTGGATTCTTTAAAAAAAAGAGGTCTCTATATTATATATATTTCGTAAACGTGTAAACTACATTAAAGCAGCATTAAATAACTCTGCGAGTAATCCTGTACGATAGGGTGGATTTAGGCAATCGGCAATGGTCACTTTTGTTTGGACGCAATGTACAAACAGACAGTGTTCTGCAGAGCAAGCAAACATAAACAGCACACTGAAATTGAAAATTACCATGCTTCGGTTGCTTTCTTGACAAACACGATTGATGTAAATTTTACCTGTCCACTGTGCTTTTGATACCACGTACAGCTGTAGGCCCCGGTCGAGCTGTAAATCTTGGGGATGCGGCAATATCCGTTCACAGTCCAAGTAGTTGCGTTTGCCCGTACAAAACACAAGTCTGGATCAGGTGTCCCTGGGTCTGAATAATTATTACATCGACTTTAATATGTGTATTGTGTTAATCCTTAGCACGGATTTTTTTCTCGTCAATTCAAGTGCACAATCCAATATTGTTGTCTGCTTCGCATGAATGTACACACTGAGGAGTGTGCTTTGAAAAACTCGATATTATTTGTAATTTCTCTGGGTATTTCAGGTTTCCATTCAGTCCACACCGCCTCTGGATCACACACCATTTTCTGTGGAACCCGCCTCTGAATTTGATGATACACTATGGGACGAGTACGAGAAAGCAAACCCAAAACGCCACAACTGGGTCATCAGGAAACGCAAAAAGAAGCTGTAAGACGTCAGTTACATCTGCACATGCAGAGCGATCTTGGAAAAAAGTGGATTTCAACAACCGCCAGAAGAACAGTTGACTTGGACTCCCTCAAGATTCAGCATGGCTGTCTGAACTGTTTTTTGATAAGGATGTTACTGACGCTCAGTTGGTATAGTTTGCCCATGGTGGTGGTGGGGGTGGGGGGGGGTGGGGGGGGGGGGGCTAGGGGAGAATGTATAACAGTCATGCGGGGGGGGGGGGGGAGGGGGGGGGGGGCAAATCTATATCAGTCGTCATCTTGTGAGTTTGAGAGAAGTGACTACTGGCGATTCCGCGCCTGTAAAAACGCCATGCAACGTTTCTGTCGTGTAATAAATGCTGGCTGTAATCAACAATTTTTCTTCCATGCCTCCTTAATAGTCGCACATATTTTCACTAACCAAGCGCAGTCCATCAATTTATGCATTTTAAACAGAAACCTTGTTCTTCATGTCCGGCAGATTTACTGTGTTCTTTTGCCTTAGCCCCAAGATACCTGTATTCTTCAAGAGAATGTTTACCCTAGTACATCTTTGCTACAACTAAATACGCAACGGCAAAAAATACTTTAACTAATAAACAACTATACGTGATCAGACCAGTTTTGATAACTAAAGTCTTTAAATTAACACGCAGATGGCCGGATACTCACAGATCACTGTCAACGTCACTTCCGATCTATGAGTGTATGATTGAGGTCTCGGGGTCCAGTCTGCGGTGCATACGCAAGTGACGCCATCGTCCTGAACAGTGAAAGGGTCAAAGTTGACGACGCTAGTCACAGATGACCGACCAAGCGTGGGACGTGCATCAGTAGTGTCGGTGCCGTCAGCACGGTCTCCACAGTAAAACGTTACTGATGCTACCGGAGGATTTCCACCGGTGACTGTACAAGTCAGCCTCAGGTCGGCACCTTCCGGTACTGTCCGGTCTGCAGTGTAGCCCGAGATGACAGGAGGCAAGTTGGGGGGATCTTTGAAAACAAAACAAGAAGACATCAATATTCAGTGTTTCCAATGGGATTTTGCCTTTTGGGCATGACAACAAAATAAATCTCGATGGGCATGCTCATCACACTGATTATAATTATGCTAGATTGGCAGACACATAAGCTTGAGCTTGCGGTTTTCTCGTCGTGAAGACGAACCAGACAGGCAAATACTGCGACAAAATCAGTAAATCGATGAATCAGTGTCTATGAATCAACAAAAACTTTTTTGGAAAGATGAAGTTTACTTCACATCATTCTGATATTACAATATACTGCCAGTTTACATTTTTATCAACGCTGAAAGGAGGGAAAGAGGGATGGCTGCAATAACAGTTTAAGAAAAGGAAACCTCTCTCTCTCTCTCTCTCTCTCTCTCTCTCTCTCTCTTATGTAAAATCATTGACTGCTTACATAAAACTCGGAATGTGTACGCAACTGTTTGATCCCATGCATGTGGTCCCCACGTCAACTGACAGGTATACACGCTCTCGTCGTCTTCACGCCGGACATTTCTTATCGCTAGCTCTGTCGTGTTGGAATGTCCTGGCCACCACACTGTTGCGACAGGGTTTCCAGGTCTTGTTTCAGATGGGACACATGCACATCGTAGGTCACTTCCTTCAATCGTGTCATATGGGCAGTCTGCTAATCTTGGAGGACCTGGGTGTTCTGCAAATGTGTGGTTAGTCTGCCATAAAACACCTCATTTCCTAAAGCAAATCGTCGAAGTTTTAACTTTAAAATTCTTAGAATTCATAATTTCAAAGACTGGTTATGTATTGTAACATTTTAAGAAGATAAGAACACTTGTCAGTTCCGTAGCTGGCACTTACCAATTTGAACGTTACCAACATGATGGACTTGGGTTCCCGGAGAGACCAACAAACTGTACTCGTAGCGTCCTTCCACAGTCGGAAGAGGCTTTGCGAAAGAACACGCTCCCCGAAAGTACAGATGCCGAGAATTGTCATAGAAAGAAGTAGTGGCCATAGGTAGTGTGTCATTTGTAGTCTGCACGTATGCACGCACGTACGCACGCACGCACACACACACACACACAGACACACACACACACACACACACACACACACACACACACGCACGCACGTACGCACGCACGCACGCACGCACGCACGCACGCACGCACGCACACACGCACGCACGCACGCACCATGAGTATCGAGACATTCAATACATGTAATATAATTTCTTTTGTCTCGTTCTAGTTCTATGAAATCTAAAAAAAGTACGCACGCACGCACACACGCACGCACACACGCACGCACGCACACACGCACGCACACACAGACCATGAGTATCGAGACATTCAATACATGTAATATAATTTCTTTTGTCTCATATCCTAGTTCTGTGGATTCTTTAAAAAAAAAAAGGTCTCTATATTTTATGTATTTCGTAAACGTGTAAACTACATTAAAGCAGCATTAAATAACTCTACGAGTAATCCTTTACGATAGTGTGGATTCAGGCAATCGGCAATGATCACTTTTGTTTGGACGCAATGTGCAAACAGACAGTGTTCTGCAGACCAAGCAAACGTAAACAGCACACTGAAATTGAAAATTACCATGCTTCGGTTGCTTTCTTGACAAACACGATTGATGTAAATTTTACCTGTCCACTGTGCTTTTGATACCACGTGCAGCTGTAGGCCCCGGTCGAGCTGTAAATCTTGGGGATGCGGCAATATCCGTTGACAGTCCAAGTAGTTACGTTTGCCCATACAAAACACAAGTCTGGATCAGGTGTCCCTGGGTCTGAATAATTATTACATCGACTTTAATATGTGTATTGTGTTAATCCTTAGTAGAGGCATGAAGCATATGTACAGCCTTACTCTAGAGATAAAGTGAAACTCGGCAAAGATTTTGGACATGCAGGTGACAAAAGATTTGGAAATAGATTTAATATTTATTTGATCTCATGTGGAGAAGGCACGGATTTTTTTTTTTCTCGTTAATTCAAGTGCACACTCCAGTATTGTTGTCTGTTTCGCGTGAATGTACACACTGAGGAGTATGCTTTGAAAAACTCTTACAATCAAGATCAGTATTTTTTACATGAAAAAAAGTTAACATTAATTATTATTGTTGACGTTTCTTCCAAAAAAGGCACATGGATTCGATAGCTCTCATTTTGCGCACGCTTACTGTTAACTCGTTTATGCGTGGTGTCCCCACAGGAGCACGCTAAAGACTCCTTCGTCTCATAATAAACAGATTTTCCTTTTCAATTTTTTCGCTTATTGACGTTGTTAGGGAAGGAGGGATTACTTGATGATTCGTGGGACGTGGTTCCAAAGGAAGGTAAATACCTCTCTTCCTAATAATAAATATGCCATAGAAGCCTAATCAAATGACTGATGAAGATAGTAGAGATGAAGATGCGTATGGTGGACAGGTTCAAAATCTGAGTGGAGTGCATCTTTTAGCAGCTGCACTTTTGACAATAACTGACACTGGTGAAAGAAGACACTGGTGCTGATGCCATAGAAGATGATGTTGAGGTGGTAATACCCCGTTCCACCGATTACACCATCCCACACACCCATCCATTGACCCACCTCTCTTTTTATGTAGCAGCAGCCTAGCCACTAATTCACAAAAAAGACCAAGAGATCTTTATATCAGTGCAACATTGCTTTTTACTAGTATTATGGCCATTCGATTTTATTTGTAATTTCTCTGGGTATTTCAGGTTTCCATTCAGCTAGTCCACACCGCCTCAGGATCACACACCATTTTGTGTGGAACCCGCCTCTGAATTTGATGATACACTATGGGACGAGTACGAGAAAGCAAACCCAAAACGCCACAACTGGGTCATCAGGAAACGCAAACAGAAGCTGTAAGATGTCAGTTACATCTGCACGTGCAGAGCGATCTTGGAAAAAAGTGGATTTCAACAACCGCCAGAAGAACAGTTGACTTGGACTCCCTCAAGATTCAGCATGGCTGTCTGAACTGTTTTTTTTTTGTTTTTTTTATAAGGATGTTACTGACGCTCAGCTGGTATAGTTCGCCCATGGTGGTGGTGGGGGTGGGGGGGGGGGGCTAGGAAAGAATGTATAACAGTCATGCGGGGGCGGGGGGGGGGCAAATCTATATCAGTCGTCATCTTGTGAGTTTGAGAGAAGTGACTACTGGCGATTCCGCGCCTGTAAAAACGCCATGCAACGTTTCTGTCGTGTAATAAATGCTGGCTGTAATCAACAATTTTTCTTCCATGCCTCCTTAACAGTCACACATATTTTCACTAACCAAGCGCAGCCCATCAAATTATGTATTTTAAACATAAACCTTGTTCTTCATGTCCGGCAGATTTATTTTGCGTTAGCCCCAAGATACATGTATTCTTCGGGAGAATGTTTACCCTATTACATCTTTGCTCCAACTAAATACGCAACGGCAAAAAATACTTTAACTAATAAACAACTATACGTGATCAGACCAGTTTTGATAACTAAAGTCTTTAAATTAACACGCAGATGGCCGGATACTCACAGATCACTGTCAACGTCACTTCCGATCTCTGAGTGTATGATTGAGGTCTCGGGGTCCAGTGTGCGGTGCATACGCAAGTGACGCCATCGTCCTGAATAGTGAAAGGGTCAAAGTTGACGACGCTAGTCACAGATGACCGACCAAGCGTGGGACGTGCATCAGTAGTGTCGGTGCCGTCAGCACGGTCTCCACAGTAAAACGTTACTGATGCTACCGGAGGATTTCCACCGGTGACTGTACAAGTCAGCCTCAGGTCGGCACCTTCCGGTACTGTCCGGTCTGCAGTGTAGCCCGAGATGACAGGAGGCAAGCTGGGGGGATCTTTGAAAACAAAACAAGAAGATAAAGAAGATAAATCTCGATGGGCCTGCTCATCACACTGATTATAATTATGCCAGTTTGGCAGACCCGTAAGCTTGAGCTTGCCGTTTTCTCATCGCGAAGACGAACCAGACAGGCAAATACTGCGACAAAATCAGTAAATCGATGAATCAGTGTCTATGAATCAACAAAAACTTTTTTGGAAAGATGAAGTTTACTGCACATCATTCTGATATTACAATATACTGCCAGTTTACATTTTTATCAACGCTGAAAGGAGGGAAAGAGGGATGGCTGCAATAACAGTTTAAGAAAAGGAAACACCTCTCTCTCTCTCTCTTATGTAAAATCATTGACTGCTTACATAAAACTCGGAATGTGTACGCCACTGTTTGATCCCATGCATGTGGTCCCCACGTCAACTGACAGGTATACACGCTCTCGTCGTCTTCACGCCGGACATTTCTTATCGCTAGCTCTGTCGTGTTGGAATGTCCTGGCCACCACACTGTTGCGACAGGGTTTCCAGGTCTTGTTTCAGATGGGACACATGCACATCGTAGGTCACTTCCTTCAATCGTGTCATATGGGCAGTCTGCTAATCTTGGAGGACCTGGGTGTTCTGCAAATGTGTTGGAAGTCCGCCTTAAAACACCTCATTTCCTAAAGCAAATCGTCGAAGTTTTAAATTCTTAGAATTCAAAATTTCAAAGACTTGTTATGTGTTGTAACATTTTAAGAAGATAAGAACACTTGTTATTTCTGTAGCTGGTACTTACCAATTTGAACGTTACCAACATGATGCTCTTGGGTTCCCGGAGAGACCAACAAACTGTACACGTAGCGGCCTTCCACAGTCGGAAGAGGCTTTGCGAAAGAACACGCTCCCCGAAAGTACAGATGCCGAGAATTGTCATAGAAAGAAGTAGTGGCCATAGGTAGTGTGTCATTTGTAATCTGCACGTATGCACGCACGCACGCACACACACACACACACACACACACACACACACACACACACACACACACGCACACGCGCGCACACACACACACACACACACACACACACACACCATGAGTATCGAGACATTCAATACATGTAATATAATTTCTTTTGTCTCGTTCTAGTTCTATGGAATCTAAAAAAAAGTTCTCTAGAATTATTTCGTTAACGTGTAAACTACACTAAAGCAGCATTAAATAACTCCACGGGTAATCCTTTACGATAGGGTGGATTCAGGCAATCGGCTATGGTCACTTTTGTTTGGACGCAATGTGCAAACAGACAGTGTTCTGCAGACCAAGCAAACGTAAACAGCACACTGAAATTGAAAATTACCATGCTTCGGTTGCTTTCTTGACAAACACGATTGATGTAAATTTTACCTGTCCACTGTGCTTTTGATACCACGTGCAGCTGTAGGCCCCGGTCGAGCTGTAAATCTTGGGGATGCGGCAATATCCGTTGACAGTCCAAGTAGTTACGTTTGCCCATACAAAACACAAGTCTGGATCAGGTGTCCCTGGGTCTGAATAATTATTACATCGACTTTAATATGTGTATTGTGTTAATCCTTAGTAGCAGCATGAAGCATATGTACAGCCTTACTCTAGAGATAAAGTGAAACTCGGCAAAGATTTTGGACGTGCAGGTGACAAAGGATTTGGAAATAAATTTAATATTTTTTTCATCTCCTAAGGAGAAGGCACGGATTTTTTCTCCTTAATTCAAGTGCACAATCCAATATTGTTGTCTGCTTCGCGTGAATGTACACACTGAGGAGTATGCTTTCAAAAACTCTTACAATCAAGATCAGTAATTTTTCCAGGAAAAAAAAATTAACATTAATTATTATTGTTGACGTTTTTTTTTCCAAAAAAGGCACATACATTCGATAGCTCTCATTTTGCGCAAGCTTACTGTTAACTCGTTTATGCCTGGTGTCCCCACAGTAGCACGCTGAAGACTCCTTCGTCTCATAATAAACAGATTTTCCTTTTCAATTCATTCGCTTAGTGACGTTGTTAGGGGAGGAGGGGTTACTTGATTATTCGGGGGACGTGGTTCTAATGGAAGGTAAATACCTCTCTTCCTAATAATAAATATGCCATAGAAGCAAAGGCATTAATCTATTAAAATGACTGATGAAGATAGTAGAGATGAAGATGCGTATGGTGGACAGGTTCAAATTCTGAGTGGAGTGCATCTTTTAGCAGCTGCACTTAGAAGCAAAGGCATTAGTCTAATCAAATGACTGATGAAGACAGTAGAGATGAAAATGCGTATGGTGGACAGGTTCAAAATCTGAGTGGAGTACATCATTTAGTAGCTGAACTTGCGACAATAACTGACACTGGTGAAAGAAGACACTGGTGCTGATGCCATTGAAGATGATGTTGAGGTGGTAATATCCCGTTCCACCGATGACACCATCCCACACACCCATCCATTGACCCACCTCTCTTTTTATGTAGCAGCAGCCTAGCCACTAATTCACAAAAAAGACCAAGAGATCTTTATATCAGTGCAACATTGCTTTTTACTAGTATTATGGCCATTCGATTTTATTTGTAATTTCTCTGGGTATTTCAGGTTTCCATTCAGCTAGTCCACACCGCCTCAGGATCACACACCATTTTGTGTGGAACCCGCCTCTGAATTTCATGATACACTATGGGACGAGTACGAGAAAGCAAACCCAAAACGCCACTACTGGGTCATCAGGAAACGCAAAAAGAAGCTATAAGACGTCAGTTACATCTGCACGTGCAGAGCAATCTTGGAAATAAGTGGATTTCAACAACCGCCAGAAGAACAGTTGACTTGGACTCCCTCAAGATTCAGCATGGCTGTCTGAACTGTTTTTTTGATAAGGATGTTACTGACGCTCAGTTGGTATAGTTCGCCCATGGTGGTGGTGGGGGTGGGGGGGAGGCTAGGGGAGAATGTATAACAGTCATGCGGGGGGGGGGGGGGGGGGATCTATATCAGTCGTCCACTTGTGAGTTTGAGAGAAGTGACTACTGGCGATTCCGCGCCTGTAAAAACGCCATGCAACGTTTCTGTCGTGTAATAAATGCTGGCTGTAATCAACAATTTTTCTTCCATGCCTCCTTAACAGTCACACATATTTTCACTAACCAAGCGCAGCCCATCAAATTATGTATTTTAAACATAAACCTTGTTCTTCATGTCCGGCAGATTTATTTTGCGTTAGCCCCAAGATACATGTATTCTTCGGGAGAATGTTTACCCTATTACATCTTTGCTCCAACTAAATACGCAACGGCAAAAAATACTTTAACTAATAAACAACTATACGTGATCAGACCAGTTTTGATAACTAAAGTCTTTAAATTAACACGCAGATGGCCGGATACTCACAGATCACTGTCAACGTCACTTCCGATCTCTGAGTGTATGATTGAGGTCTCGGGGTCCAGTGTGCGGTGCATACGCAAGTGACGCCATCGTCCTGAATAGTGAAAGGGTCAAAGTTGACGACGCTAGTCACAGATGACCGACCAAGCGTGGGACGTGCATCAGTAGTGTCGGTGCCGTCAGCACGGTCTCCACAGTAAAACGTTACTGATGCTACCGGAGGATTTCCATCTGTGACTGTACAAGTCAGCCTCAGATCGGCGCCTTCCGGTACTGTCCGGTCTGCAGTGTAGCCCGAGATGACAGGAGGCAAGCTGGGGGGATCTTTGAAAACAAAACAAGAAGACATCAATATTCAGTGTTTCCAATGGGATTTTGCCTTTTGGGCATGACAACAAAATAAATCTCGATGGGCATGCTCATCACACTGATTATAATTATGCTAGTTTGGCAGACACATAAGCTTGAGCTTGCGGTTTACTCATTGCGAAGACGAACCAGACAGGCAAATACTGCGACAAAATCAGTAAATCGATGAATCAGTGTCTATGAATCAACAAAAACTTTTTTGGAAAGATGAAGTTTACTGCACATCATTCTGATATTACAATATACTGCCATTTTACATTGTTATCAACGCTGAAAGGAGGGAAGGAGGGATGGATGCAATAACAGTTTAAGAAAAGGAAACACCTCTCTCTCTCTCTCTTATGTAAAATCATTGACTGCTTACATAAAACTCGGAATGTGTACGCCACTGTTTGATTACATGCATGTGGTCCCCACATCAACTGACAGGTATACACGCTCTCATCGTCTTCACGCCGGACATTTCTTATCGCTAGCTCTGTCGTGTTGGAATGTCCTGGCCACCACACTCTTGGGACTGGTTTTCCAGGCCTTGTTTGAGATGGGATACATGCACATCGTAGGTCACTTCCTTCAATCGTGTCATTTGGGCAGTCTGCTAATCTTGGAGGACCTGGGTGTTCTGCAAATGTGTGGGGAGTCTGCCATAAAACACCTCATTTCCTAAAGCAAATCGTCGAAGTTTTAAATTCTTAGAATTCAAAATTTCAAAGACTGGTTATGTGTTGTAACATTTTAAGAAGATAAGAACACTTGTTAGTTCCGTAGCTGGCACTTACCAATTTGAACGTTACCAACATGATGCTCTTGGGTTCCCGGAGAGACCAACAAACTGTACTCGTAGCGTCCTTCCACAGTCGGAAGAGGCTTTGCGAAAGAACACGCTCCCCGAAAGTACAGATGCCGAGAATTGTCATAGAAAGAAGTAGTGGCCATAGGTAGTGTGTCATTTGTAGTCTGCACGTATGCACGCACGTACGCACGCACGCACGCACGCACGCACGCACACACACACACACACACACACACCATGAGTATTGAGACATTCAATACATGTAATATAATTTCTTTTGTCTCGTTCTAGTTCTATGGAATCTAAAAAAAAGTTCTCTAGAATTATTTCGTTAACGTGTAAACTACACTAAAGCAGCATTAAATAACTCTACGAGTAATCCTTTACGATAGTGTGGATTCAGGCAATCGGCAATGATCACTTTTGTTTGGACGCAATGTGCAAACAGACAGTGTTTTGCAGACTAAGTCACGAGCACTTAGAAAGTACTTGACAAGTGATTCATACAATTTTCTTCCGTGAAGCGCTAGACGCACTTATCTGGCTAGGCTCGACATTCACATATGCTGGATAGTTGATAAGCTTTACAAATATTTCACTCGTTAGATCATTCCAAACAACAGAAAGAAGTGCCAAGTGTATTCTGCAGGGAGTATGTAGAAAGGCCAGCACGCACACGCAATATTTGTAGACTTCTTTGAGTTTAGCCGATGCACCTTTAAACCAGGAACGCTAAAACAAAACAGCTTGGCACAACTGGCAGCAAATATAAACAGCACACTGAAATTGAAAATGACCATGCTTCGGTTGCTTTCTTGACAAACACGATTGATGTAAATTTTACCTGTCCACTGTGCTTTCGATACCACGTGCAGCTGTAGGCCCCGGTCGAGCTGTAAATCTTGGGGATGCGGCAATATCCGTTCACAGTCCAAGAAGTTACGTTTGCCCATACAAAACACAAGTCTGGATCAGGTGTCCCTGGGTCTGAATGATTATTACATCGACTTTAATATGTGTATTGTGTTAATCCTTAGTAGAGGCATGAAGCATATGTACAGCCTTACTCTAGAGATAAAGTGAAACTCGGCAAAGATTTTGGACGTGCAGGTGACAAAGGATTTGGAAATAAATTTAATATTTTTTTCATCTCCTAAGGAGAAGGCACGGATTTTTTCTCCTTAATTCAAGTGCACAATCCAATATTGTTGTCTGCTTCGCGTGAATGTACACACTGAGGAGTATGCTTTCAAAAACTCTTACAATCAAGATCAGTAATTTTTCCAGGAAAAAAATGAACATTATCATTGTTGACGTTTCTTCCAAAAAAGGCACATACATTCGATAGCTCTCATTTTGCGCACGCTTACTGTTAACTCGTTTATGCCTGGTGTCCCCACAGGAGCACGCTGAAGACTCCTTCGTCTCATAATAAACAGATTTTCCTTTTCAATTCATTCGCTTAGTGACGTTGTTAGGGGAGGAGGGGTTACTTGATTATTCGGGGGACGTGGTTCCAAAGGAAGGTAAATACCTCTCTTCCTAATTATGAATATGCCGTAGAAGCAAAGGCATTAGTCTAATCAAATGACTGATGAAGATAGTAGAGATGAAGATGCGTATGGTGGACAGGTTCAAAATCTGAGTGGAGTGCATCTTTTAGCAGCTGCACTTTTGACAATAACTGACACTGGTGAAAGAAGACACTGGTGCTGATGCCATAGAAGATGATGTTGAGGTGGTAATACCCCGTTCCACCGATTACACCATCCCACACACCCATCCATTGACCCACCTCTCTTTTTATGTAGCAGCAGCCTAGCCACTAATTCACAAAAAAGACCAAGAGATCTTTATATCAGTGCAACATTGCTTTTTACTAGTATTATGGCCATTCGATTTTATTTGTAATTTCTCTGGGTATTTCAGGTTTCCATTCAGCTAGTCCACACCGCCTCAGGATCACACACCATTTTGTGTGGAACCCGCCTCTGAATTTGATGATACACTATGGGACGAGTACGAGAAAGCAAACCCAAAACGCCACAACTGGGTCATCAGGAAACGCAAACAGAAGCTGTAAGATGTCAGTTACATCTGCACGTGCAGAGCGATCTTGGAAAAAAGTGGATTTCAACAACCGCCAGAAGAACAGTTGACTTGGATTCCCTCAAGATTCAGCTTCACGCCGGACATTTCTTATCGCTAGCTCTGTCGTGTTGGAATGTCCTGGCCACCACACTGTTGCGACTGGTTTTCCAGGTCTTGTTTCAGATGGGACACATGCACATCGTAGGTCACTTCCTTCAATTGTGTAATATGGGCAGTCTGCTAATCGTGGCAGACCTGGGTGTTCTGCAAATGTGTGGGGAGTCTGCCATAAAATATCTCATTTCCTAAAGCGAATCGTCGGTTTAAAATTCTTAGAATTCAAAATTTCAAAGACTGGTTATGTGTTGTAACATTTTAAGAAGATAAGAACACTTGTTAGTTCCGTAGTTGGCACTTACCAATTTGAACGTTACCAACATGATGCTCTTGGGTTCCCGGAGAGACCCACAAACTGTACATGTAGCGTCCTTCCACAGTCGGAAGAGGCTCTGTGTAAAAACACGCTCCCCGAAAGTACAGACGCCCAGAATAGTCTTGGAAACGAGCGGTGGACATAGGTTTTGTAACCCTCCTTGTCTGCGCGAGCGCGCACACACACACACACACACACACACACACACACACACACACACACACATGAGTATTGAGACAATCAACAATATAAAGTAGTTTGTCTGATCCCAATTCTATAGATCCCTAACAAGTGTTCCCGTTCTCCAGATTTTATAAATTTGGTCAACGTGTAAACTGTATTCGCAGCATTAAATCACTTTATGTGTAATCTATTTCTATGGCAAATAGGGCGGAATTAGGCAATCAGCAATGAACACTTTGTTTTGACGCAATGTACTAACAGAGAAGAGCATGGCACCGGCAAGCAATAAGTACTTCACAAGTGACTCATACCCTTGTGTTCCTTGAAGCACTATGCACACTTACTTGACTGAACTCGACATTCACATATGCAGGATAGTGCTTAAGCGTTTTAGATATTTGACTCGTTAGAACCCGTACCTCACAGTTTAAACAAAAGAATGAAGTGCCAAGTGTATTCTGAAGGGACTATGTAAATCAGAATACACTTGGCACTTAATTCTTTTGTTTAAAATGTGAGCAAAGGCCAGCAGTGAACACGCAATATTTAAAGACTTCTTTGAGTTCAGTCGATGCGCCTTTAAACGAGGGATGCTGCCTGGCACAACTGGCAGCAATTGTAAGCAGCACAGTGAGATTAAAGAACGACGCTTGGGTTGTTATTTTGACAAAGGTGATTGATGTAAATTTTACCCGTCCAATGTACGTTTGATACCACGTGCAGCTGTAGGCCCCGGTCGAGCGGTAGATCTTTGGGATGCGGCAATATCCGTTCACAGTCCAGGTAGCTGCGTTTATCCGTACGGAACACGAGCTTGGATCAGGTGTGCCAGGGTCTAAATAATTATCATAATGACCATGGTATGTGTCTCGTGTTAGCCATCTATTGACAGCAGCCTGAGCCATCATTATATCCTTGCTCTAGGGATAAAGCGAAACTGTTGTGAACGAGGCAAAGTTATTATTGTTGTTGTTGTTGTTGTTAATCGTGTGTTTTAAACAGACTTCTTTCATAAGTATTTGATCTGACGGTTAGAATGGGCGGATTTTTTTTTCACCAGTCAACGCGCACATTTCAATATCGTTTCAAAGTCCTGCTTTTTGTCATTAAACACGCATGGATGAACATGCTTTCCGGAGCTCTCACAATAAAGATCGGTCATTTTTCAAGATCAAAATTTGAACAAAATGCTGAAGGTTAAAAAAAAATAAATAAACGCACATAGATTCGACAGCTGTCTGCTTCATTTACTGTTAAGTTGTCTTTTCAGAGTTAGTGTTTCCAAAACCATGGAGTTTTGAGGATATTAATATTTCACGATAGGACACGTAATGTTACACTGCTTCCTAGAATGACTCATCTCCATCATGTGCAAATCTCAACGATTCAATGATAATATTTGAAAACGCAGGCCTACCAAGGACGGCAGAATGTAAACATACATGGGTGCATATATATGCAAAGGCAGATAAAAGAGTAACGACCACAACATGGACAAACACAGACACACACGCGCGCGCTCTATACGTGTCCCCCTCTCAGAAACAACTAGAGGAGCAAAGCCTCCTTGGCTCACTTGTGAGATGGTCAAGGTCATTCAAAACAGTATATTTGTAAAGCTATCACTGTCTATCCTGAAGTAAGATGTCTCTTGTGTTCATAGTTCCTAAGAAAATGGCAAATGGCAACATAATAGTTTTCCAAGGACAGCTTGTATCACCTTGACTTTGGGTCAAGGTCATTCAAATGAGATCTGTAAGTGAAGAGCTTATCAATGACTATCTTAATGCCACGTTTGATAGCTCAAGTTTTCGCAGCTTCTGTACAAATGGTAATGTGAAATTCACAACAGAGAGCTTAATGACCTTGACCTTGAGTCGAGGTCATTCAACAGGATATGTCTGCATAGGTCTCATTGCTGCCTATCATTGAGCCTTGTTTGGTACCTCTGCTGTTTGTTGTTTCCAAGAAAATGCTAACGTTAAGGTCTCCGCAAAACATTTTGAGTGGCCTTGACCTTGACTCAAGGAAATTGAATACAAGTATGGCAGTACAGGTTTTACCAATGTCTATCATCATGCAAAGTTTGATGCCTCTGGTATCCCTAGATTTTGAGAAAATGACAATTGTAAATTTCCAGTGAGATAGATTTAGTGACCTTGACCTTCAGTCAAGGTCATTCAAACGGTATGTCTTGGAAGGTCTTACTGCTGTTTATCATCAAGCCAGGTTTGGTGCTTCTGCCATTTATTGTTTCTGAGAAAATGCCAATGTTAAGGTTTTGGAAGCATTTCCGCAAACAGCTTGTATGGCCTTGACCTTGACTCAAAGTCACTGAATACAGGTATGTCAGTAAAGTTGTTGTCAATGTCTATCATCATGCAAAGTTTGATGTCTCTGGCTTTTCTAGATTTTGAGGAAATGCCAATGTAAAATTTCCAAACAGACAGCTTTGGTGACCTTGAACTTGGATCAAGGTCAGTCAATATGGTATGTTTTGAAAGGTCTTACGGCTGTCTATCAGCACGCCAAGTTAGGTGCCTCTGCTGTACATTGTTTCTGAGAAAATGCCAATGTTAAGGTTTTGGAAGGTTTCCGCTAAAGAGCTTTTATGGCCTTGACCTTGACTCAATGTCACTGGATACAGGTATGTCAGTAAAGTTGTTGTCAATGTCTATCATCTTGCAAAGTTTGATGTCTCTGGCTTTTCTAGATTCTGAGAAAATGCCAATGAAAACTAGCAAACAGACAGCTTTAGTGGCTTTGACCTTGGGTCAAGGTCAATCAATATGGTATGTTTTGAAAGGTCTCATGGCTGTCTATCAGCAGGCCAAGTTTGGTGCCTCTGCTATTTGTAGATTCTGAGAAAAGGCCAATGTTAAGGTTTACTGCGGACACACACACAGACACACACACACACACACACACACACACACAGACAGACGACGGAGGGCTATTACATAGACTCACTTTGTTACACAAGTGAGCCAAAAATGAAGGGAAGACAACGACAATGAAACACAGATGAAATTATTGTCATTTGAAAATTACTCACAGACAAAGCGTAGATAACATGTTGCGGAAGCTGGGTACGCAACACCCCATTGATAACAAGAAAAAGGGTTGTTTTCCTGTTCTCGGATATTCCCTGTGAAAGTCAGCTTGCTTGTCCCACGATACGGCCGTTCCAGTCGTACGTCGTATCCAGTGTTTACTTTGCAAACATAATTGTTATCGCAGCATCCTATTGATGAAGATGATGTGTCCCAGCAGACAGTATCATACTGTCCTATGTTGTTACACACCAAGGTAAACGGCCCTCTGTCGTCTTCTCGAAAAGATATGTTGTTGTTGTTGTCACAGCCAGCTATTGTGTAAGCTGTAAAACATGAAATAAAAGGAACTTCAGTTGAGAGAGGTGTATCTACAAGCGATACAATGATTGACGAGAATCGTAATCTTGATCAAGCATTGTAACAAAATATTCTTCTCGTCCCGGAAAATGAAGCGTATTATTATGATTATTTTGCAGGCACTGTTAAGGTTGGTGAATGTCGCAATACGCAAGGAACACATGGTAAAAGAAGCACAAGAACCACACACACACACACACACACACACACACACACATGCGCGCGCGCACGCACGCACGCACGCACGCACGCACGCACGCACGCACGCACGCACACACCGTTCACCGTCATGTTTTCAGAAACAACGCGAAACCAGCGTGGAGCAATTATTTTGCGAGCAGTCATTTAGACGAGACTGTGACACGGACACTTCAAGGAAACTTCCTTGTTCAGCCTTTGCCCAGTAAGTGGGAAAGGGGATTAGTGCGATCAGCTGCGTCGTCTGTGTGTTTATGTTTCTGTGTGTCTGTCTGTGAAGGTTTTCATCATAGTACTCCAAAGCAGTCTCTTTTGGTTATCCTTGAACAGGGGAAAAGGTGATGGGGCTTTGCTTTGAAATGTACGTAATATCACCGGATAGAGTGACTGTACTGGTCATCAAGACCTCTGCTCTCGTCAGCAGATATAGTTCAGCTTGGAGAGCGTTAGACTGAAGATCCGAATGTCCCCGATTTGATCTATACGCGGTGGAAAAGGACGTTAAACTCCCAAACACCCACCCACACACACCCCGATTCGATCACGGCTTTCGACGCATTTTTTTCTCACGATCACCGTAGTTTTACTTCAGCCTATGTCATTTCCCATGCTCGAGATCACCTTTTATTTTTTGGATAATATTCAGAACTTGCTTCCTTTGATGGGCAGGCAGGACAGGGGCGTAGCCCTTTTTGCTAGTTGCTTTTGTACTTTATAAATCACACACACACACACACACACACACACACACACACACACACACACACACACACACACACATTCATTGCAACCTACCTTCACAGCAGTGCAGGACAAGAGATAGTACAACGACAATCAGATGCATTTTTCTTTTTTTTTTTACAAGAGCTTGAATGTCAATGTTCATCCAATCTGATCAAGGAGTGCAGCGTTGTCGGCGATTTATGACCGCTCCTGGACACATCTCACCAACACTCAACTCGCAGCATCAGCCATTAGTAGTCCTCAGTAGGCTGACGAAGGCCATGGGATATTATGGTCGAAACATTCCTTGTGGTACATAATCAAAATCCGAGTCCTTACCCTCTCTTTATGAAAGAAGTTTGAAATCGTTTAGAACCCCGCAACACATCCCATTGCCAGTGAAATGAGTGTACACATACTGAGCCTCTCGATTTAGTATCAACAGCCGTAATCAAGTGTCGCTGAACACAATGTGAACTTCAAACTTCCTCGTCGCTTTTGTTCTACAAGTCCCATTGATGACGAATGTCATGTTGTGTATCCGGAAGTTAGCTACGACACAGTCACAAGTAGGCGAGTACAAATTGTGTGTAAGAGACCAGGAAGATGCATGCGTCACACACACACACACACACACACACACACACACACACACACACACACACACACACACACAGAGGCTGTGCGGCAGTGGGTGACAACAACAATGATACAGTATATTTCAATGAGAGAGATTAATACTATCAGTCGTAAATTCTTTATAAGTCCGTTTGTTATCTGGCTGAATTCCTGCGTAGCTGTAACATACAAACGCACCCAGCATAGGAGGTGGGGTAGGTGGGGTGGTTGTTTGGGAGTTAAACGTCCTTTTCCACCACATAAGGGTGATATCAAAGACGGGGCAACGAGAAAAAGGCCAGCACAAATAGTTGGCCCCAGCCAGCGGGATTCGAACTCACGATCCGAGCGTTGAGAGTCCAACGCTCTACCATTCGGCCACCCCGGCTCCCAGCATAAATTTCAGCAAAAGCAGAGATCAAGAAAAGTGGACTCATTAAAATGATCAAGTGGACCTATTCCGAAAGCACACTAGCAAAAGGCGCTTTAAATAAAGCGCGCGCACACACACACACACACACACACACACACACACACTTTACCCTGTTAATAATCAAATAATCTTTTGCATAGGCACGGAGTGTGTGCATTTGGGATTCCAGAAATCCTGCTTTGATGTTTGTGTGCATTTAGGGTTTTATAAAGTTTTATCGATGACACCGGTGACACTTTGTGAGATGTGAAATTCGAATATGAAAAGACAATATAATAGAGATTGAAAATAATTTTTGATAAGTCGATATAGACTGACAAAATAGACTGAAAGTGCGGTATACCAAGTTTATCCTTCCAACAAAAGTTTCATGCGACATGACATGAGAAGCCAGCAAGGTAAGTCGTTTTTTCTACAAAAAGTGTATTCACAATTTGACACACTTGCAGCATAAGGACAACTGCGCTATAACATAACTGACATGCAATAATAGGACATATTATGTTTATGAAAGGATCAGAGATAATAAGGAGGCTTCGTGTTTATTTCTTGCATATTTACCAGGGCCGGATCCAAGGGAGAAGGGGGTGGGGGGTGCTTTGGTATTACAGCACCTACCCACCCCCTCCCAGCAGTAGCATCAAACTGTAAATAATTGTTTAATATTGAGTTGTAACGCTTGTGTTTTAGTGCCGTATATAACAACAGTTAGAAACTCAAAAACGTCGGCTCTTGTGTTTGGCCTTTTACAAGACCCGGGCAATTGGCAAAAAAAAAAAAAAAAAAAAGCCCCCCCCCCCCCCCCCTGAAAACTGATTGATCCGGCCCTGTTTACATTTAAGATATTGACCCACTACCACATTAGTGACAGTTCGGGGTGCATCACGGGATTTTTCCTGAAAAGTTCAAGGAGGAATAGTTATTGCCTTGTGATATCAGTTCTAAACATCAAATCCCGTAACAGAAATTAAACTATAGGTCTACGTCTTAAGAAGCTGGACCGCGGCCTTAAAACACTTCCTGTTCTTCCACTGAATATTTTGCTCTCTGATATTCTCTAAAATTATTCTCCAAAACATTCTCACTGGTATTCAGTTTACTGCACACATATGCATTGCTTGGATAGTGTACAAAAAATAATGCACAAAATGAATCAATGGATGTTTTCCCATGTACAATCTAATCTGAAAATAATATCTACAAAGACAGTATGAATATTGACAACTGCATAACAAGGAAAGGCCTCACAGCACTTTCTGTTCTTCCATTAGATATTTTGCTCTCTGATATTCTCTAAAAAATATTCCCTAACACACTCTTACTAGCATACAGTTTACTGCACACATATGCAACGCTTGGATAATGTACAAAATTAATGTACGAAATTAATCAGTGGATGTTTTCCCATGTACAAACTGAAATCTGAAAATAATCTCTACGAAGATAGCATGAATATTGACAATTGCATAAGGAGGAAAGGCCTTATAGCACTTTCTGTTCTTCCACAAAATTTTTGCTCTCTATTATTCTCTAAAAATATTCTCTAAAACATTCTCACTAGCAAACAGTTTACTGCACACATATGCAACGCTTGACTAATGTACAAAACTGAATCGCTGGATGTTTTCCCATGCACAAACTGTAATCTGAAAATAATCTCTACAAAGATAACATGAATATTGACAATTGCATTAACAAGGAAAGGCCTCTTAGAGCACTTTCGGTTCTTCCACTAAGTATTTTGCTCTCATATTCTCAAAAAAATATTCTCTAAAACATTCTCACTAACGTACAGTTTACTGCATACATATGAAACGCTTTGATAATGTACAAATTTAATGTACAAAATGAATCATTGGATGTTTTACCATGTACAAACTGTAATCTAAAAATAAATTCCACAATTGCATAACAGGGAAAGGCTTGACAGCACTTTCTGTTTTTCCATGAAATTGTTTGCTCTCTGATATTCTCTAGAATTATTGTCTAAAGCATTCTCACTACCATAGTTTACTGCACACATATGCAACACTTGGATAATATAGAAATCTCCAAAATGAATCATTGGATGTTTTCCCATGTACAAACTGTAATCTGAAAATAATCTCTACAAAGATAACATGAATATTGACAATTGCATAAGGAGGAAAGGCCTTATTGCACTTTCTGTTCTTCCACAAAAGTTTGCTCTCTATTATTCTCAAAAAAATATTCTCTAAAACATTCTCACTAACGTACAGTTTACTGCACACATATGCAACGCTTGGATAATGTACAAATGTCCAAAATGAACCAATGGATGTTTTCCCATGTAATGTGAAATTAATCTCTACAAAGACACGCGTATAGTGAACGCACATAACATGAATATTGACAATTGCATAACAAGGAAAGGCCTTCAAGCACTTTCTGTTCTTCCACGAAATATTTTGCTCTCTGATATTCTCTAGAAGTATAGAGCCGGGAGAGCCGAATGGTAGAGCGTTGGACTCTCAATGCTCGGGCCGTGTGTTCGAATCCCGGCTTGGGGGCAAATATTTGTGCTGGCCTTTTTCTCGTTGCCCCGTCTTTGATATCACCCTTACTTGGTGGAAAAGGACGTTAAGCTCCCAAACGCCCCCTCCCTCTCTAATAGTTCTCACCAACATGCACTTAACTACTCCTTTTAACGCTTGGATAAATGTATATACACAATTTATCGATGGATGTTTTCCAGTGTACAGACTGTAATCGGAAAACAATCTTTACAAAGAAGCATGAATATTGACACTTTCATAACAAGGATAGCTTTGTTGTTATAAGCGCTGTACGTTTGGCAACAGCATAATGTTGTTACCGTTATCGCTGTTGTCAATTATCTTCAGTAACTCTCTTGCACCAGATGTCAAGCCCTCCGAAGGCGAAATGAATCGGTGTTAAAAAAAAAACGGTAACACGTACAATTCTGTCATCCTGTGTTACAACCCTGGGAGTGCTCAACCCAAGAAAGTCACGAACAAGAACAGCACCGTATCGGGAAAAGCAAACATTTACGGCGTGTTTTTCTACACATGGTGTACAGAGGCCGCATTAGTGTAATCTTGCATCTCTGTTCCCTCTCCAGGTGAAGTGTGGCCGCGAACCTGAGTCTCTGAAACAGATAGTGAAAACACCATGGTGTACTAGCGGATGTAGCTGGCTTTGCCCGGGTTGATGATGTGATGTCTAGTAAAAGGTTTCCGGTCTCCCTGTTTGGTTGGGGAGCCGGGGTGGTCGAATGGTAGAGCGTTGGACTTCTAATGCTCGGGGCGTGAGTTCGATCCCGGCTGGGGCCAAATATTGTGCTGGCTTTTTCATCGTTGCCCCGTCTTTGATATCACCCTATGTGGTGGAAAAGGACGTTAAACCCCCAAACACCCACCCACCCACCAGAATCTACAAAGAGCAGAAACACCAAAATTGGCACGCTGATAGACAGCCATAAGACCTTTCAAAGCGTACCATAATGATTGACCTTCATCCAAGGTCAAGGTCACTAATGCTGTCTGTCTGGAAATTTTACATTGGCATTTTCTCAGAATCTAGAAAAGCCAGAGACATCAAACTGCATGACGACAGACACTGACAACTCCTTTACTGACATACCTGTATGCAGTGACTTTGAGTCAAGGTCAAAGCCAAGCAAACTGTTTTGCGGAAAACCTTCGAAAACCTTAACATTGGCATTTTCTCAGAAACAATGAACAGCAGAGGCACCAATCTTGGCACGCTGATAGACAGCCACAAGACCTTTCAAAACGTACCATTATGATTGATCTTTGACCAAGGTCAAGGTCAGTAACGCTGTCTGTTTGGAAATTTTACATTGGCATTTTCTCAGAATCTAGAAAAGCCAGAGACATCAAACTTTGCGTGATGACAGACATTGACAACATCTTTACTGACATATCTGTTTCAGTGGCTTTGATTCAAGGTCAAGGCCATGCAAACTGTTTTGCGGAAAACCTTCCAAACCCTTAACATTGGCATTTTCTCAGAAACAATGAATAGCAGAAGCACCAAATCTGGCTTGCTGATAAACAGCGGTAAGACTTTGTCAAAATGTAGGGGTACCAGAGGCATCAAACGTTGCATGATAGACATATACAAAACCTGTACTGGCATACTTGTATTCAATTTCCTTTAGTCAAGGTCAAGGCCATTCAAGATGTTTTGCGGAGACTTTAACGTTAGCATTTTCTTGGAAACAACAAACAGCAGAGGCACCAAACAAGGCAAATGATAGACAGCAAAGAGATCTATGCAGACATACCCATTTGAATGACCTTGACTCAAGATCAAAGTCAGTACAGCTGTCTGTTGTGAAATTTTACATTACCATTTGTACAGAAACTACAAAAACTAGAGCTATCAAACTTGGCATAATGATAGTCACTGATAAGCTCTTCACTTACAGATCTCATTTGAATGACTTTGACCCAAGGTCAAGGTCATAGAAGCTGTCCTGGGAAAACTGTTATATTGCCATTTGCCGTTTTCTTAGGAACTATGAACACAAGAGACACCTTACTTCAGGACAGCTAGTGATAAGAGCTTTACAAACATACTCTTTTGAATGACCTTGACCCATCTCACAAGTGAGCCAAGGAGGCTTTGCTCCTCTAGTTGTTATTGTTGTCGGTGCTGGTGGTGGCGATATTGATAGATATGAGTTTGCTTTACCATATAGATATACACGTGTACCTGATGACGTCTGCTGCGTTCCCCCAGGGTTGATTTCTTCATACACTCCCCGTGTATCTATATCCCCGGAAGTTCTGCTCGCTGCTGCACCGGTTGGTCTGAGTCCAGTATACAGGTTTGTGTCTTGATCCCTCCTGCGACTGGGGCGGTCGTACGTTCTACTGTCTGGTAAAATAAAGCAACAACTGTTTCAAATTTGGAGACAAGAGACAGAACAAGTGGTTTTCTGTATTCTCCCTTTTTGGCTCACTTGTGTAACAAAGTGAGTCTATGTAATAACCCTCCGTCGTCTGTCTGTGTGTCTGTCTGTGTGTCCGCAGTAAACCTTAACAATGGCATTTTCTTAGAAACAACGAGCAGCAGAGTGACTTTGAGTCGAGGTCAAGGCCATGCAAACTGTTTTTGCGGAAAACCTCCCAAAACCTTAACATTGGCATTTTCTCAGAAACAATGAACAGCAGAGGCACCAAACGTGGCATGCTTATAGACAGCCAAAAGACCTTTCAAAACATACCATAATGATTGACCTTGGCCCAAGGTCAAGGTCACTAAAGCTGTCTGTTTGGAAATTTTACATTGGCATTTTCTCAGAATCTAGAGAAGCCAGAGACATCAAACTTTGCATGATGACAGATATTGAAAACAAATTTACTGACATACCTGTATTCAGTGACTTTGAGTTTGCGGAAATCCTCCCTAAACCTTAACATTGGAATTTTCTCAGAAACAATAAGCAGCAGAAGCACCAAACCTGGCTTGCAGACAAACAGCAGTAAGACCTTTCAAGATATACTATTTTGAATGACCTTGGCTGAAGGTCAAGGTCATCAAAGCTGTCCTATTGGAAATTCAAAATTGCCATTCTCTCAGAAGGTAGGGGTATCAGAGGCATCAAACTTTGTATGATGATAGACACTGACAAAACATGTACTGGAATACTTGTATTCAATTTCCTTAAGGTCAAGGCCATTCAAGATTTTTTGCGGAGACTATAACGTTAGCATTTTCTTGGAAACAACAAATAGCAGAGGCACCAAACAAGGTACAACGATAGACAGCAAAGAGACCTATGCAGAAATACCCATTTGATTGACCTTGACTCAAGGTCAAGGTCATTACAGCTGTGTTGTGAAATTTTACATTACTTTTTGCACAGAAACTACAAAAATTAGAGCTATCAAACTTGGCATATATGATAGTCACTGATAAGCTCTTCATTTAGAGATCTTATTTGAATGACCTTGACCCAAAGTCAAGGTTATAGAAGCTGTCCTGGGAAAACTGTTATATTGCCATTTGCCGTTTTCTTAGGAACTATGAACACAAGACAGCTTACTTCAGGATAGTTAGTGATAAGAGCTTTGCATACTCTTTTGAATCACCTTGACCCATCTCACAAGTGAGCCAAGGAGGCTTTGCTCCTCTAGTTGTTTGTCTAGTTTTGGGAGGGTCTCTCTGAGTACATGCAGCCACCAATTATTGATTGCGACGTGACAAAATCAGGTTTTATAGCAAATTCACACACACACACACACACACACACACACACACACACACACTCTGCTCATTTATATATAGAGGTCAGTCGACGGACTCATTCTGAATCTGCTGGTGGCGTTTTAGCTGTGCTTTACATAGTTGTACTTTTTGTTGTCGATGTTTATTTATTATCCTTGTCATCGTTGTTGGTGCTGATCTTTATTGATTATTGTTCTTGTTGGTGGTGGTGCTGGTGATACTGATGGTAATTGTGAGTTTGTTTTACCATATAGATATGCACGTGTACCTGATGACGTCTGCTGCGTTCCCCCAGGGTTGATTTCTTCATGCACTCCCCGTGTATCTACATCCCCGGAACTACTGCTCGCTGCTGCACCGGTTGGTCTGAGTCCAGTATACGGGTTTGTGTCTTGATCCCTCCTGCGACTGGGGCGGTCGTATGTTCTACTGTCTGGTAAAATAAAGCAATACCTGTTTCAAATTTGCAGACAAGAGGCAGAACAAGTGGTTTTGTATATTTGCCCAGTAGTTTGCAGTCAGATCTCGTTTAAAGTTTAAAAGAGGTGTGCAGAGATAGGGTGATGTTGTCGACTTTTTCCGCTTGGTGGTTTGTTTGCATAACTGGCTCCTTTGCTTTATCTACAATAATAATGAATTGTACTTATATAGCGCAAATTTCTAATAGAGTGACTGAATGCAGGTACTCCCGCATTCATACCAACACACACACACACACACACACACACACACACACACACACACACACACACACACACACACACACACACACACACACACACACACACACACAGAGCAGGAGCAGCAGCAGCTGAATCACGGGGAGGTAAGCGGACCTAGTCGAAAGCCAGCCGGAATAGATATGTTTTCAAGTCAGACTTTTTTTTAGATTGCCATTTTTTTACTCTGCACACAAATTTTAAAAGGGGCAATGATTTTCTACTATATTTGTCGTAGGTCTTTTGTTAATTTAGTTTTTGGTATGAACAGACATGTACAGACAAGGTGAAGGCGAACAGGCATGGACGTATCAGCCTGAGTAGTTATAAACTAATTAGGCATGTATAATCTCTCATGAAGCACATGGAGTAGTATAACAAATAAGCAAAACGTTTATGCATAACACTTAGCAAGCTAACAATATAAAGTGGTACATGTAGTAACATTTTGAGCGGGTGGATGCTGCAAGACCACTTACTGAGCCAGACAAATCAAAGATAGAGCCACCACCGCTCTTGTCAAAAATATACTTATTGTACATGCATGCGCCAACACACACACACACACACACACACACACACACACACACACACACACACACACACACACTGCTCATTTATATGTAGAAGTCAGTCGACAGACTCAGTCTGTGTCTGCTGGTGGCGTTTTTGCTGTGTTGTACATAGTTCTACTTGTTGTTGTTGCCGATATTTATCTATTATTGTTGTTATTGTTGTTGGTGCTGGTGGTGGTTATACTGATGGTTGTGAGTTTGTTTTACCATATAGATACACACGTGTACCTGATGACGTCTGCTGCGTTCCCCCAGGGTTGATTTCTTCATGCACTCCCGGTGTATCTACATCCCCGGAAGTTCTGCTGTTCGCTGCTGCACCGGTTGGTCTGAGTCCAGTGTACGGGTTTTCGTCCTGATCCCTCCTGCGATTTGGACGGTCGTACGTTCTATAGCCTGGTAAAATAAAGCAATTACTGTTTGAAATTTGCAGACAAGAGGCAGAGCAGGTGGTTTTGTATATTTGCCCAGTAGTTGTCAGTCAGAACTCGTTTAAAGTTTATAAGAGGTGTGCAGAGATAGGGTGATGTTGTCGACCTAGTCGAAAGGCAGCACGAATAGATACGTTTTTAAGTCAGACTTAAAACGATCTATGTCCGACAGGTCTCTCAGACCGGTAGGTAGTGCCTTCCTCGGCTAAACGCGCACTCGCCTACTGTCTTGAGGTTCCGGCGAGAAACTTTTAACAGATTTTCAGAGGAAGAACGAAGAGTGCGAGCTGTTTGGTAGACTGTGAGGGAATATGAAAAGTAGGTGGGAAGAGTTCCTTCGAAGAAGCGAATTACCAGTATGCAGATGTAGATGAATGCACTCGGAGTTTTTCTTTTTCAAAATCAGTCGTGCCGCGCTGTTTAGACACGTTGGAGACGGTTTATCTGTTGTGCCGGCAGACCAGTCAACACCGAATTAAAGAAATCCAGTCGTGATGTGACAAAACTGTGACCAAGTTTTACACAGGCAGTTTCAGATAAAGTCGGATGGAAGCGATGCACCTAAACTCAAAGAAGCTGCCTGTCTGATCCTGATCGACAATGTTTGACCTTGACTCCGAGATATTTCACGGAACTCTGAAACTGAATGGTGCTCCCATCTATATTCAGAGAGTCATAATGAACTTTTCTGAGGTGTGACGAAGTATCTACAGCCATAACTTCTGTCTTGCCTGTATTAAGCATCAGCTAGTCTATTGCTGTTCATCCATGACAAGGTGTCATGAACTCAGGACTGAAGATCCGACCGATTGGAAGAAAAGTCATCTGGCGGTGCACGTTTTGACAGCTAAGTGTCATCTTTATACTTGTGATAATCACATCCATGTGCAGCAGATAGGGGCTGGGAGTACAGAGTGAACAGTACAGGGCCCAGCACCGATCCCTGTGCGACACCAAACACAAGAGGACTGGGCACAGATATTCCATCAACAACGATTTACATTGAACTATTAAACTGATACATCTGAAGGACGGATAAGAAACATAGTGGGCTTTGTACTCACATCGTCTTCGAATGACAAGAACGATGACAATGATGACAACGATAGCGACAACTGATGCCGCAACACCCCCCGCCACCGCTGCAACTGGGAATGATTGTTTTTTGTTGCTTCCTGCCATGCTGCCTTCTGTCAACACCAAATGCAATGACGGCAACACACACACACACACACACACACACACACACACACACACACACACACACACACACACAAAACGGTTATTACAAAATGATTATTGGTGAAGTCATGTATATACCCGACACACACACACACACACACACACACACACACACACACACACACACACACACACACACACGGTTATTACAAAATAATTATTGGTGAAGTCATGTATATATACCCGAGGGGCGAAGTCTCATTCGCGCTGTAAAGTTGCACACATCTAGTCTATTAATAATTATTATAAATGTGATATTATTCATGTATATACATTACATAATTTTCTCCACCATTTGAAACCTCATAGTCAAGAAAATGATCACAATGGCATATATTTATTTGGCAAACAGCCTTAGAGTTTTGCAAGCTGCTGTTTACAGACTTTACATAAAGTTACACTTACCTTTCTGTGAGCTTGCCTCAAGGTAGATGACAACGCTGACTTCACCAAATGTGTTTACAAAAGTCACTTTGTAAAATCCTGAATTTGCAGTCGTAGATTCATCGCGAGAAATCGTGCAGTTATTCATGTAGATGTATCCGCTTGGTTTGCACAGTACGAGCACATCGCTTGTTGCTTTTCCTCTGCCAGCCTCTTTATGAAAAGGATTTGTATCACCAAAGAATGTCACACGTGGAATAGGTGGAGGATACCCTATGACAGCAACCGGTTTTTCAGATGTGATGAAAAGAACCGTAGATCCGTCAGTAAGAATTTGAAGTTCTTCCGTTACTGTTGGGGCGCCTGCAATAAAGATGAATCATACAATTAAGGAAAATGACATCGTTCACCGTTATGACGAGATCATCCGAAAGCAATATGAAATTACCAATTAATCAAAATTTGCAAGGGGGGGGGGGGGGGGGGCAAACATAATCATTTGATTTATGAATTAGCCGCAAGTGTGGAAGAATTGCCGATAGCAATACGCTGGCTCTACCTGATCGATTGCAAATAAAACGTAAGTTTGTGTACCTGCAGCCCAAGAAGAAGATTTTAGAAGACATCTTATCTACATTTCGAAATGGTGAATATTCACTGCCTCCACAACTTTGTAGATACTCCCCCCCCCCCCCCCCCCCACACACACACACACACACACATACACACACACACACACACACATATGGCGACGAAGTAAGAAAGCATTATTATTACATGTGAATTGTCTGTATTCAAGTACTCGGTTGAATTCTTTCGTTTTCTCGGTTTGTATTCTACTTAATACTAATGAAATTTTAGGTCACTTTCAATGTCCGGAGACTGTACAGGAGAAGTAATGAGAAGTTTAATCTGATAAGTGCACACAGTGTTTATCGATGCATAGCGCACAGTTAAGAAAGAATCAAACGCCTCGTTGATCTCTTCGGTTGTCCGTGCCTGCATCACATCCAGCATTCTGCGTCCAGGATTGTATTATCCGTTGGTAGACCCCAGCCGAGGTCTGGACCCCAGTAGTTCAAGCCGAGGCAAGCGGTATTTTCCTACTTAAGTCGGCTCCTACCCAGAGCGGGTGTGCTATGGGTCCAACGGGGATGCTGTTGTCACACAGCCAAGATTCACTCACTTCACGGTTGCAATTTTAGGGCTGCTTCCCGTGGTATGATACATCTCATGATGTGGATAATTACACGACCGGCACCGCGGGTGCCGCAGTTCCCGGGCCTGGTGAACGCCGGGATATTTAAGACAGGAATGCGGCCTTGTCCCGCAGCGCCAAACCACACAGACCTCTATAGCATCACCTTTCCGTCATAAAAATTTCCCCTGCCTCCGAGCTTTTCGTAGATTCCACCCATGATGTGGGAGGAACACCCCTGGAGCTGGCAAAGAGCCGGGACAGCCAAACGAACAAAACAAAAACAACCGCAACACGCTGCTGCTTCTAAAGCTTTCGACTTGCTGACACCTAAATACTTACAATTCACTTGAAGTTTGACACTTTCCTCATCTGTCCCGTTGTCGTTGCTGGCTTCACATCTGTAGATGGCGGCATCCTGACAGTGAGCGGACGTAGTCAGCGTGTACTGTTGGACATTCTCATCCTGACCGCTGGTGTGTGAAGTGTCCACCTCTAACGGCTGTCCAGTGTCCACTCTCACCACACGGATGGACGGCTTGGGCCGCCCTCTGGCCTCGCATCTTACTGTGACGGCATCACTTTCATTGACAGTTAATTCGTCAGGATCACCGTTCAGTGTGAGAGAAATGACTACTGGCGATCCCCCGCCTGTAAAAACGAAATGAAACGTTTCAGGCAAAATCAGACCGGCTATGATGCACATAAATATAATTATATGTACTAAATGCTGGCTACCTAATCAACAACCAGATTTTCTTCCATGCTTCATTAATAGTTAACAGTCGCGCATTTTTCATTTCAAAATCATGTCTGCTGAACATCTCCAGTGAATCTCTCAAACCAAGTGCAGTCCATCAAATTTGTTATGCATTATAAACCTAAACATTATTCTTCACGTCGGAAAGAGCTACTATGTTAGTTTGCCTAACCCTCTATATGCTTCTATTCTTCCGGACACTGTTTACCGTATTACATCTATGCTCCAACTCAATACACAACGACAAAGTACCTCTACCAGTTACCAAACCAGTTTTGATAACCAAAGTCTTTAAATGAAGACACAGATGGTCGGATACTCACGGATCACTGTCAACGTCACTTCCGACCTATGAGTGTATGATTGAGGTCTCGGGGTCCAGTCAGCGGTGCATACGCAGGTGACGCCATCATCCTGAACAGTGAAAGGGTCAAAGTTGACGACGCTAGTAACAGATGACTGACCAACCGTGGGGACCAACTCAGTAGTGTTGGTGCCGTCAGCATGGTCTCCACAGTAAAACGTTACTGATGCTACCGGGGGACTTCCACCGGTGACTGTACAAGTCAGCCTCAGATCGGCGCCTTCCGGTACTGTCCGGTCTGCAGTGTAGCCCGAGATAACAGGAGGCAAGTTGGGGGGATCTTTGAATGCAAAACAAGAAGACATCAATATTCAGTGTTTCCAATGGGATTTTGCCTTTTGGGCACGACAGAAAAATGAATCTCAATGGGTATGCAAAACACACTGAGTAAATAATAGTTTGACAGACCCGTATCATTGAGTTTGTAGATAAGCAGATCAGAAGGAACAGTTAGTTAGTTAGTTACAGTTTTACGCCGCGCCAGAAGGAACAGACAGAAAAATATTGCGAGAGAGAATAAATACATCGGTAAATCAGTTTGTATAAGAATCAACAATTTTTTTTTTTGAAAGATGAAGGTCTACAACACTGCCATTTGATAATCTTGTCGATGCTTAACAGTGCAGTATGTACACCCCCCCCCCTCACTCACTCTCTCTCTCTCTCTCTCTCTCTCTCTCCACACACACACACACACACGCACACACACACACACACACACACACACACACACACACACACACACACACACACATTATGTAAAAACATTGACTGCTCACATGCAACTCGGAATGTGTACGCCACTGTTTGATTACATGCATGTGGTCCCCACGTCAACTGACAGGTATACACGCTCTCATCGTCTTCACGCCGGACATTTCTTATCACCAGCTCTCTTGTGTTGGAATATCCTGGCCACCACACTGTTGCGACTGGTTTTCCAGGTCTTGTTTCAGATGGGACACATGTACATCGTAGGTCACTTCCTTCAATCGTGTCATATGGGCAGTCTGCTAATCGTGGAGGACCTGGGTGTTCTGCAAATGTGTTGGAAGTCCGCCTTAAAACACCTCATTTCTTAAAGCAAATCGTCGAAGTTTTAAGTTTAAAATTCTTAGAATTCAAAATTTCAAAGACTGGTTATGTGTTATAACATTTTAAGAACAAGATAAAGAACACTTGTCAGTTCTGTAGCTACAACTTACCAATCTGAACGTTACCAACATGATGCTCTTGGGTTCCCGGAGAGACCCACAAACTGTACACGTAGCGGCCTTCCACAGTCGGAAGAGGCTTTGTGAAAGAACACGCTCCCCGATAATACAGACGCCCAGAATTGTCATTGAAACTAGTGGTGGTCATACGTTCTGTAACACTTTCTGTCTGCGCGCACACACACACACACACACACACACACACACACACACACACACACACACACACACGCCATGAGTATCGAGACAATCAATGCTCAATACAAAGTATTTTGTCTTATTCCAATTCTATTCCCAACAAGTGTTCCCGTTCTCCAGATTTCATAAATTTGGCCAACGTTTAAACTGTATTTGTAGCATTACATCAGATGGCAAATAGAGCAGAATTAGGCAATCAGCAGTGGATACTTTAGTTGGCACGATATTAATGTACAAAGAGACAAGAGAAAGTCAGAGGCACTCAAAAGGTACTTGACAAGTGATTCATACCCTTGTGTTCCTTGAGGCACTATACGCACTTCCTCGACTGAACTCGACATTCACATATGCAGGACAGTTGATAAGCTATTTAGATATTTGATTCGTACCTCACATTTTAAACAACAGAATGAAGTGTAAAGTGTATTCTGTAGGGACTATGTATGATTTAACACAAAGGCCAGCACGCAATATTTAAAGACTTCTTTGAGTTTAGTCGACGCACATTTAAACGAGGAATGCTGCCTGGCACAACTGGCAGCAATTGTAAACAGCACAGTGAGATTAATAAACAAAATGCTTCGCTTGTTATTTTGACAAACACGATTGATGTAAATGTTACCTGTCCATTGTGTGATTGATACCAAATGCAGCTGTAGGCCCCGGTCGAGCTGTAAATCTTGGGGATGGGGCAATATCCGTTCACAGTCCATGTAGTTGTGTTTATCCGTACGGAACACGCGCTTCGATCAGGTGTGCCAGGGTCTGAATAATGACCATGACATGTGTATCGTGTTAGCCTGAACCATCATTATATCCTTGCTCTAGTGATAAAGCGAAACTGTTGAAAACGGGGCAAAGTTATTTTTGTTGTTCTTGTTATTGTTGTTGTTCGTGTGTTTTAAACAGATTTCTTTCATAAGTATTTGGTCTGACGTTAGAATGGGCGGGGTTTTTTTTCACCAGTCAACGCGCACATTTTAATTTCTGATAAATAAAATAAAAAGTCCTGCTTTTGTCATTAAACACGCATGGATGAATATGCTTTCCGGAGCTCTCACAATAAAGATCAGTCATTTTTCAAGATCAAAATTAGAACAAATTTCTGACGGTTTTACCCACAAAAAAAAAAAAAAAAAAACACACACACACATAGATTCGACAGCTGTCCGCTTCAATTACTGTTTAAAGTCGTCTTTTCAGAGTTAGTGTTGTCAAAGCCATGGATTTTTGAGGATATTAACCCGTAATGTTACACTGCTTCCCAGGATGCCTCATCTCCATTATGTGCGAAGCTCAACGATTCAATGATCATCTTTTTTTTTTCTTTTTTTTTAAAGCAGGCCTACCAAGCACGGTAGAATGTAAAAAAAGCAATGTAAATGGGTGCATATGCAAGGACAAATAAAAGAGTACAATGACCACAACACACACACACACACACACACACACACACACACACACACACACACACACACACACACACACACACACACACACACAACGCTCTATGCGTGCTCCCCTGCTGCAAACAAATATGAACGAAAGACAACAAGGAAATATAGATGAAAGTTTTGTCATTTGAAAAGTACTCACAGATAATGCGTAGGTAACATGCTGCGGTAGGTGGGTACTGAACATCCCATTGATAACAAGAAAAAGGTTTGTTTTCCTGTTCTCTGATATTTCCTGTGAAAGTCAGCATGCTTGTCCCAGGATTCGGCCGTTCCAGTTGTACGTCGTATCCAGTGTTTACTACGCAAGTATTTGTGTTATCGCAGTATCCTATTAATGAAGATGATGTGTACCAGTAGACAGTATCATGCTGTCCTATGTTGTTACACACCAAGGTAAACGGCCGTCCGACGTCTTCTCGAAGAAATATGTTGTTGTTGCCGTCACAGCCAGCTATTGTGTAAGCTGTAAAACATAAAATGAAAGGGAATTCAATTGCTATATTCACACACACACACACACACACACACACACACACACACACACACACACACACACACACACACACACACACACACACACACACACACACACACACACACACACATACACACACCTCACCCCTTGGAGAATCGAATACTCTTTTACACTGGCACAGACTGTGTGCATTTGGGGTTCAAGAAATGTACACATCCTGCCTTGATGTGTGCACTATGTGTTCTATTGAATTTTATCTAATTTCGTTTATGAGAGGAGTGGATTTAGCGAACTACAATTCAATGTCACAGTAGTGCACGGGGGAAGACAGTTGCAGTAAGAGAGAGAGAGAGAGAGAGAGAGAGAGAGATGTGCATCTACAAGCGATACAGTGATTAACGAGAGTCGTAACCTTGATGAAGCATTGTAAAAAATATACTTCTCGTCGGAGAGAAAAACAAGTAAAGCTCATCATTATGATTATTTTGTAGGCATGACAGGGATCGCGCCAGTTAACGCGTAGAAACAATCTATTACACATTTGCGTGTCAATGAATTAGCCGCCAACAACAGGTAAAATTCGCTCATTTAAGTGACTGTTCAGGTTGTAGAATGTCGCTATACCCAAGTTATACACATTAAAAGAAGCACCACACACACACACACACACACACACACACACACACACACACACACACACACACACACACACACACCTTTCACCGTCATAGTTTACGAAAACAACGTGCAATACTCGTGGAGCGGGCATTTAGACGAGACTGTGACACGGACACTTCAAGACAACTTCCTTGTTCAGCCCTTGCCCAAGAAGTGGGGTAGGGGATTAGTGCGATCAGCTACATCGTCTGTGTGTTTGTTTCTGTGTGCCTGTAGAGGATCAAAATACATGTAGCTCAAGAATGCGTAAACCAGTCAACACCATTTTAGGTGAAAGTGTTCATTATTGGACTCCAAAGAAACCTATTTTGGTTAACCGTGAACAGGCGAAACTGTCACAGGGCTTTGTGGTTTTGAAATGCTACGTAATACCACTGTATAGGGTGATTATCAAGCCCTTCTCTGCTCTCGTCAGCCGACATAGCTCAGCTAGGAGAGCGTTAGACCGAAGATCTGATTGTCCCCGATTCGATTACGGCTTTCGACAATAATTTTCTCACGATCTCCGTAGATTTACTTCAGTTTATCATTTCATTTCCCATGCACGAGATCACTTTTTATTTGATAATATTCAGAACTTGCTTCCCTTGATTGGCAGAAAGGAAGGGGCTTTGCCGCCGCCTCGGCGTAGCCATTTTGCTAGTTGCTTTCGTATTTTATGATTCACACACACACACACACACACACACACACACACACACACACACACACACACACACACACACACAAGTACGCACGCACGCACACTTATTCAACGAAAATTCCAACCTACCTTCACAGGACTGCAGGACAAGAGATAGTAAAATAACTGTCAGATGCATTTTGTTGTCAAGTGCTGGAATGTCATTGTTCACCAAAGATGTTTAAAGAGTACGGAGCTGTCAGCGATGTATGGACCGCTCCTGGACACATCTCACCGACACTCAACTCGCAGCATCAGTAGGCTGACGAAGACCATGGGATATCATGGCTGAAATATTCCTTGTGTGTAGAATCAAATTCCGGGTCCTTACCCTCTCATTACGAAAGAAGATCTAAGTTTGCGGAGGCGAAATCGTTCAGAACACAGAACACATTCCACTGCCAGTGAAGTGCGTGTACGTCTATCAGTTACGTTTCTTGATTTCGCATAAACAGCCCCACTCAAGTCTCGCTGTACACAATTTCAAACTTCCTGGTCGCTGTGCGTGTACCAATGACAAAGAATATCATATTGTGCGTCCGGAAGTTATCGTCTTCCGTTTTCATACCGGACACAATCGCGAGTGGGCGAGTGTTGATTATGAAGAAATACAGGAATATCAAAATTCTGGAGCATGATTCGCAGCAAGGGAGGGAGTAAAGCCGTGTACACTTTCCTTACTAGACCTCACCAAGAGGCAGCATGTATAGAAAAATGGGAAGAACGATTCGGAAATCTTAATTGGAAAAGAATATTTGAACTACCCATTAAGACTACACTGGACACGCAATTACGTTGGTTTCAGCTTCGACTTATTCATCGTATTCTGCCAACTAAAAGATTCCTCTTCTTGAGAAAGCTGGTTGATTCTCCACTATGTACTTTCTGTGCCTCTACCGAGGAAACATTACATCATTTGTTTTGGGACTGTACACATGTCCGCTCCTTCTGGAATGATTTTCTTACTTGGATAAAAAAATGGATGCAGTCACTGTGATACTTTAAACCTGTCAGAATCTTTAGTGTTGTTTGGTACAAAGCACTTGGTGCGTACAGACAAACCCCTGGACCAAATGATTCTCGTAGCCAAATTCTACGTGTACAAATGTCGTTTAGGAAACACCTTACCAAATATTGTAACTTTTACCATGGTTGCAAAGCAGCGTTATACTACTGAAAAGTATGCCTACATGACCAATGGAAATTTAGAATTATTCTGTACACTGTGGACCCCATACTTGCGACTCTTTTTTTAGAACAGAGTTGCATTTCCTTATCACAGTGAGATTCTTATAGGCTCTTGTGCCCTCTCTGCCAACACCCCCCCACCCCCCCTCCTCTAGTGCCCCAAGCCGCTCCCCCCCCCTTTTTTTTTTTGGTTGTTGTTGCTGCTGTTGTTGTTGCTTTTGTTTGTCTGTTTGTTTGTATGTTTGTTTGTTTTTCCCGTAGGCTTTTTTTTCCCCTCCTCTTCTTTTCTTTTTCCTTGTGTGTGTGGATGTGAGTATGCTAGTATTGGTAGGGATGTACGCAGTCTTGCATGTGTTGCACTCGTATGTACAAACTGGAGCGTTACAAATTTACTTTTTCAGATAGTCTTCCTCTGAAGTGTATATCAGTTGGTATGTCTTGTGACTGTTGTACTGCCACTGTACCAGAAAAAAAAAAACCCGACGAAAACAGAATAAAAAAAAAAAGAAATACAGGAATATACATGCGCCAATTCCGCCACAAACAAAAATGAAAAGACTGACAGGCAGAGATACAGACAGCGAATGACAACGATAACAACTTTATTTTTCAACGAGAGAGATGATTACAATCAGTCCTCGTCCTCTTTCAGTGGGCTTGTTACCTGGCAAGATTTCCAGACAACAACCCTGAGCAAAGGCAGAGATCACGAAAATTGGACTTACGAAAAATTATCAAGTGGGCCTATTCCGAAAAAAATATGAGCAAAAAGCGCTCCGTTGACACTTTTATTACACACACACACACACACACACACACACACACACACACACACACACACACACACATACACACACACACACACCTCTTACCCGGTTGAGAATCAAAAAACCTTTTACCTATACAGGTACAGAATGTGTGCATTGGGGGTTCCAGAAATGTACACATCCTACCTTGATGTTTGTGTGCACTTGTGGTTTTATTGAATTTTATCGATTAACACTTTTTAACAAGTGTTAACACTTTTGTTATCAGATATGAAAAGACTGTCTCGACCCTGTCACGCGCTCCTTCACTCGCGAACACGTACGCTCGAACACACGAAAACAGGAATACGCGAAAATTTCTAATCTTTATGTACAAAAGGACGCAGACAAACACACGCGAGTTCAGTGGCTCGTTATGACAGTCAGAGATTACTCGAGAGTGTGTAAACGTCCAAACGACCCCAGAACAGACGATGCCGTCTTGAGAGTCTTGTCTCGCGGGTCGCAGCCATAGACATTGTCGTGCTACCTGCACCCGAGCTTGGCCTGTCTGTGGGTGCCTAGGGCGCTGTCACCCACTGTCGCTTAATGCGTGGACCTGGACATGACCAAGCCAGTTAGGTAGCGGACACTTCCAGGACGAAGACCGTGATCATCATTCGTACCAGAACCATCCTATACAAAGGGCAAACAACGGTTCCCTCGCAGTTCGTCAAATACTAGGTGGCTTCTCGTGTGCTGATGAATGAGTGGCACTGCGTAGGTCCTACTAGCGATAAAAATAATAGCTGCCACCGGTGAGTACCCCACGAACTACACGAGTTGTACGTGCAGATCATTATGCTCATTATCTCAGTTCCGCTCCATCATTTTGTGCATTTTATGAAATCGTTACACAAGCAGAAAGCATTCTTGCGTTTCAACAAAATATTAGGGTTCTGACAAAGTCAATGCAATAAAGTTCGCAAATGCATGTTGAAAAATCGATATAGACTGATAAATAGATGAAAGTCGTCTGATAATCACTACCACCCCCCCCCCCCCCCCCCCCGCTTTTCACTTTCTTTGGGCAACGTCCTTCCTTTCAGTGGCTCCCTGGTGTTCGTAAAGTTTTTTGTCTGCTTTTCACTTTCTCCGGGCAACGTCCTTCCTTTCACTGGCTCTGGCGTTTCCCCGCTCTGAGATTCTGCCCCCCCCCCTCCTCCCTCCAACATCTTCCGGCGCCCCTGACTGTATATAAACTCTGTGCAAGAATTACAAAACGAAAATCATAAATGTACAAATGCATATACAGACATGTAAGAACACAATGCACAGATCAGGACAAAAGACAGTAAAACTGAAACAGCATCAGAAATCCTACGGTTAAAACTCCTCTCATGTATACAGCACTTGCTCTTTTTAATAATAATAAAAAAAAAAAATAATAATAATAATAATAATAATATAATAGGTCTTATAAAGCGCTAACAGTCTGCTCAAAGAACACTCAGTGCGCTACACACACACATTCTCACGCATACATGAAACATGAAACACTAAGTATGTGTGCGGGGATTGGGGGGGGGGGGGGGCTGTCAGGAGGGGTAGATCTCATGTACTTGTAAGCTAGCTTCTAAGAGTAGTGCAAGTGATAGCCTTCCATGCCATGGATATGAATTCCAGCGGGGAACGTTTCAGTGAAATACTAAAGTACTTAAGTGCGTTACATCAAAATCTAGAGCCGACAGGCACTAAGACAATGCGTCAAAGGGATTCAAAGCTGCTAACAGAGCGAGACCGAGAGAGGACAGATTAAAATGAAATGTCAAACTTCGATGTAGCCGATATGGCACATTTTTACACGTCCTCCACCCCCCCCCCCCTCCTCCCTCACCCCCACTTCTATCCCCGCCAGTACCCCCACGCTACAAACAAACGCGACCTAAATTTACTTACTTCAAGTTTCGTTTTCGAAACTGATACAAATTTTGCATAATAGCAGAGATACAGCAAGGAGATAAAATGTGAATCATGACAAGAAGTATTGTTTACAAGTGTGCATTTTAACACGGAAGTTCGATACACAGTCTTGTCCTTGATCCGATCAGTACTTAAACAAGGAAAAGCATTTCTTGGTTTGTTTCTCTTCATTTCAATCCGGTTCTGATGGGCGCCTGTTAATACTGATATTTATCTACACGTACATCATGTGGTTGGGTCATCATCGCTTGTCTTCAGTGGGAATTTCAAAGTGAAGTAAAAACGTAACTTCAAGCGCATTCCACACCTTCCAAAACTCCAAAATTCCCAGGCTACCTGCTATCATGACGGCATTGAAATTCCCAGGAGTTAAGAGCCGGAAATAGAAATTTATCTTCGAGAAACGTAAACTCTGGCCTATCATTGTGTGCCCAAACACGGGGAATCAAATGTCTCCGAGATGGCTGTACTCTGGATTCTGTCCTTTGTCTGATTCTGACGGCTGCCGCCCAGAAATCATCAGCGTGTTGTATTCGTCATCGGCAGCTGGTGTTTGTGTCATATCCACCTGGCAACAGAGAATATCACTAGTGTTAAACTCAGCGGAGAGAGTTAGACACACTTACTTACGCACATTACGCACATTAGTTAGACACAGAGTTAGACACAGTTACTTTCATTACATTTAGACAGTTAGACACATGGTTACGTACATTCTGATTCAATTCTAGAAAATTATCTTAAAGTGTGAAATGTAAAATAGCACGAAAGATGTTGGCCTAAGCTTTTTTCCACGTGTCACTGTGCCAATACGCGCAAGATCATAATGCATCATGCAGCTGGATTGTGCTGACAAAAAAAACAGATCGAGAAACAAACAAAACTGACTTCATTAATGGTTGGTGACGACGGGTGTTCCGGAGAAAACGCTCCGACGTTCTCGTAGTTGTATCTGACACCTCTTGCACTGGATCTTTTGGCGCCTGTGAAAGAAGGTGACGCGTAAAAGGTTTGCAGTTGCCACAACCAATGCAAAACGAACGATAACTGTAAGTAAAAACGTAGAAATAAAATAGACACTTATAAACAGCCGAACTTATCCACAGACAACATTAGGAGCTTTTGAGATAGGACCTCATAAAAAATGGGAGAGGAGGGATAGGGGGGGGGGGGGGGAAAGGCGCCCGGCCACTTTTTTTTTTTAGAAAACTGAACCAAAAACCTTGGGGGGGGGGGGGGGGGGGGGTAATTAAGCGACTTTGGCTCATTTCTGTCCTTAAACCGCTGAGTTTCAAGACTGAATACAGCTTAAACCCATGCTAAAAACGACCATTTATATAACACCCAAGCAACACCAGCATGATTTCCATGTCAACTTTAGCAGAAAACAAGTTTTGTTTCAAGAACAAGTATTCAACAAACATATCTCAGACCAACACCATCCTGTAGGAATAATTTTTGTACCAAGAGAAAGCTGTATTGTTTAGTTATACAAGTAACTCCACACAATCAACTTCCGTCCCCCTTCTAGAGGTTCCGTCACATTTTCAACAAGTGATGCCCTCTCTAGCACTAAAATTGCATATCATGCAAAACCTACCACCATCAGCGTCTGCAGATTTGCGTTTAGAGCCTCGCTTTGGTTTGACAGTCGGTTTGGCTTTCCTGGAGTCTGTGTTGACGTGTTCCGGGCCATGGTTTTCTTTTGTCTGCCTTGCAGAGCCGGTAGCAGAATGACGTGCTTTGGTACCTTTGTTGACTTGCGCATAAACATCACCATGCTGCGAGGTTGACGGCGAAACAGCCAGCGTTTGGGGTCGATTCTTTTTGGCCGTCTTGTCAACAACTGCGTAGACATCTGGTGGGCCGTTCACGTCGCCTTGGTTTTCAGCAACAGTCGTGTAGTCGGCGTCTGCGCAGTGAGGAGGTTCTCGGCGGGTGTCAGAGATTGCTTGGTAGCTAGGGCCGTCGTCGTCATGTTCTTCCATGGTCTTGTTCTGTGAAGAAACCTTCCATGCCACTGCAACGGGTCTTGGTGAGGGAACAGGGTGCATGTTAGCTGCCGAGGCTTCATCCATTCCATAAATCACGTTGATGTGTTCCTCAAACTCTGTTTCAGGTGTAAGAATTAAACGATCCAGTATATTAATAAGAAAAAAAAAGTGAGACTCCGCAATGACAGCGCAGTCTCATGCATATGATAAAGATATTTATATTGTCTTTGTCATTAATCAAGACAGTATTCATATCGGTTTCTCGAAACCATCATTATAGTACATGTTTCTAGTACCACTTGAACAATTGAAAATACAGAATGCAAAAAAGCAGTGTTTTCTCGCTGGTTCAAAATTGGTCCCCAAACATCTATCACTATTAGACTAGGGGCGACATTGTAGAAAAGGTGAGAAATTACTGCATTAGCATACGTCAGTGACTGCATGTATTCCATGACCGCATTCACAGCTTCAGAATACAATACACAGTCTACAGTTTACATTCATGCCCTGTATTTCACAAAATCCTCGATAGCCGGGATAGCTGAATGGTAGAGCATTGGATTTTCAATGCTCGGGTCGTGAGTTCGAATCCCGGCTGGAGCCATATGCTTGTGCTGGTCTGATTCTCGTTGCCCCGTGTTTGATATCAAGCGTACGTGGTGGAAAAGGACGTTAAACTCAACACATCCATCCCCGACCCCACAAAATCCAGCGCACTCAATTCAACATTCCCATTGAGCCCGTTTTCGAAACAAGTCAAAAGTGTTTGTTTTGTTTTTTTACTTCGCTTACCTTCTTCGTTTGGCGTGTTGCTTATTCCGTGGCTCTGACTGGAAGTCTCTGGAACTGACAATACGAAACTTTGACTAAGTTGATTAGTAGTGCCCCGGTGTAACATTACAAACTTACTACCCGGGAGATTTACTCCAGAGTAAAACAAAATCTAAAGAAATTCTGACTGCGGAAGAAAAAACTCGCACAACAGAAGTACTCCTTTGGCTTGGGACTATAACAATAATAATAACAGTGTATAGTCTAATATCTTGAACTGATTCTACGCGCCGCAGGCTGAACCTAACACGCACGCTCAAGTGAATCACGCGCATTCTCTTACACATTACGTGGTGCGAAGCGCAAGCTCAGCAATTCAAGATTTGGGTTTAGCAGTGTATTTACTGTATTTTCAATTTTTTGAGCTGAACCCCCGACGATCGGCCTGAATAAACGGTGCAACGTAGGAGAAGGAAAAATGCTTTGCCCCGATTGTTACTCGAACCTGACCTTTCGCATTGGTGACGAAGTCTCTTAACCACTAGACCACCGACCGCCCCGGAACAGTATCTCTCTGTCGTACGAGGGTTTCATACCGGAGAAAGTCCGGACTAACAGTGTTCAAAGAAATTCTAAGTCAAGCAAACAAGCGAGAGGCTCTGGTTGTAATTTTATCTGTTGGTCTGTGAATCCGTGTGCGTTTCTGTGGACGAAGGACACAGATACACAAGCCCTTAAAATGCGTATATATTCCCTATTAGCCTCAGGCACCATGGTCACCCCCTAAAAATGCTTCAATCTACAAACAAAAATTATCATGCACAGACCATTCACGGGCACGCACCTGATAGGAGGTTAAAAAAAATGTGAATATCTCCTTTCCGCTCAGGCCTCACTGGAGTAATGCACGTCTACTTTCTCTTTAGGCCAGAGAGGCAGTTCGCACAAATCCGCTTGCCTCAAATGTGTCCCACCTCTGTGCAAAAAGTTCCAGCTTCACTGGCAGCTTGGCTCTTTTTGTGACCGCCTGGCATGCACCTTAACCTACATATCACGAAAATCACTACAGACTAGCACACTCGCCAAACAGGGTACCCAAAATATACACCAAACATGACCCCACGGTCAATTTGTGTCCTGTGCTTCCGTATACCCATGAGTCATATTTCAGACAAACTGAGAAACGATGAGACTGTAGAAAGATCCTTGTACACGAGGTACTGTTCAAGAGTTCTGTAAATCGCTGCTCACCTTTTTTTCTCCTGGAGATGGCAGCGAGAGTGACGATAACGACGACAATGAGGAGAGCCACAGCGCCACCTACACCACCAGCTATCGCAGCCAGAGAAACTGCCTCACTGGCTTCTGGTTCTGACAAAAGAAGCGTATATGGTGGGAAAGGACGTTACACCCCCGAATACCCACCCACCCTGACAAAAGAGGTTAATGATTTTTTTTTAAATACATGTTTTGTGCTTTTTACATAATGACATACATGGATTCACATAAACTCGCACACAAAGTGAAAACCATAACAAGTATAATAAGATAAAGACCCATAACTAATGAAAACATACCCATAAGCAATTAACACATGACTAAAATAGGAGTGAGTGAGTGAGTGAGTGAGTTTTTAGGGCTTAAAGCCGCGCAAGCCACAAAGACTAATTCGCGGCTGGACTAAAATAGGAACGGCAAAACAGTACAACTAAGTAATAATAATGATTATAATTTCTTCTTCTTTTTCGGGGGTGGGTGGGGGCTTGGAAACATATTGTGCATTGTGACTTAGCCACAAGTGTGGAAAGATTACCGATAGCAATACGCTGGCACTACCTAATAATTATCTGTGAAAAACAAAACCGATTGCAAATAAAAACATTGCAGCCAGAGAAGAACATTTCAGGAGAATGTCACATTTTACATTTGGGAATGGTGAATTTTCGTTATTCCCATGTATCTGTTGGGATCTCAATGATCTCTATGAAATATTTTGCTTCGAGCTATTAAGTGTTTTTAGGGGAGTCGTGCAAACAATTTCAGACATTTCATTTATCATCGTACAGCATTGGTGGGAATTTGTTTCTGGAAAAAAACAATTGAAACAAGTTTAAAATTATAGGACAACATGATAGGTTTGTAAGCATGCTGCCTCCACAATGTGTCCTTATATTCTTACAATAGTAGAAAAGTAGACAGTAACACTTTATCAAAATTTTACCTCCTTTCACTATTCCATGAAGCTTGATGAAAACGGCAACGTCTCTCTCTCTCTCTCTCACTGAACACACACACACACACACACACACACACACACACACACACACACACACACACACACACACAATTATATATAAACATTGACTGCTCACATAAAACTCGGAGTGTGTACGCCACTGTCCTTTTAATCCACGTATGCGGTCCCCACGTCAACTGACAGGTAGACACTCGTATTCACGCCGGACATTTCTTATCACCGAAGTTTAAAATTCTTAGAGTTCAAAATTTCAAAGACTGGTCATGTGCTGTAACATTTTAAGAACGAGATAAAGAACACTTGTCAGTTTTGTAGCTGACACTTACCGATTTGAACGTTACCAACATGATGCTTTTGGGTTCCCGGAGAGACCCACAAACTGTACACGTAGCGTCCTTCCACAGTCGGGAGAGGTTCTGTGAAAATACACTCTCCTCGAAAGTAAGGACGCCCAGAATTGTCATAGAAACGAGTGGTGGTCATAGGTTCTGTAACACTCCTTGTCTGCAAACACACACACACACACACACACACACACACACACACACACACACACACACACACACACACACGAATATCGAGAATATCAACAATATAAAGTATTTTGTCTGATTCCAATTGTATAGTTTACTAACAAGTGTTCCCGTTCTCTAGATTTCATAAATTTGGTCAACGTGTAAACTGTATTCGCAGCATTAAATCACTTTATGTGTAATCTATTTCGATGCCAAATACGGCGGAATTACGCAATCAACAATGAACACTTTGTTTTGACGCAACGTACTAACAGAGAAGAGCATGTCACCGGCAAGCAATAAGTACTTGACAAGTGATTCACACCCTTGTGTTCCTTGAAGCACTATGCCCACTTACTTGACTGAACTCGACATTCACATATGCAGGATATTGCTTAAGCGTTTTAGATATTTGACTCGTTAGAACCCGTACCTCATATTTCAAACAAAAGAATGAAGTTCCAAGTGTATTCTGAAGGGACTATGTACAATTAAACACCAGAAGACCAGCACGCAATATTTAAAGATTTCTTTGAGTTCAGTCGACGCACCTTTAAACGAGGAACGCTGCCTGGCACAACTGGCAGCAATTGTAAATTGTAAACAGCACAATGAGATTAACAAACGACGCTTGGGTTGTTATTTTGACAGAGGTGACTGATGTAAATTTTACCAGTCCATTGTGCTTTTCAATCCACTTGCAGCTGTAGGCCCCGGTCGAGCGGTAGATCTTTGGGATGCGGCAATATCCGTTCACAGTCCAGGTAGTTGCGTTTATCCGTACGGAACACGAGCTTGGATCAGGTGTGCCTGGGTCTGAATAATTATCATAATGACCATGATATGTGTCTCGTGTTAGCCATCTATTGGCAGCAGCCTGAGCCATCATTATATCCTTGCTCTAGTGATAAAGCGAAACTGTTGAGAACGGGGCAAAGTTATTATTGTTGTTGTTGTTGTTGTTGTTCGTGTGTTTTAAACAGATTTCTTTCATGAGTATTTTATCTGACGGTTAGAATTGGCGGATTTTTTCACCAATTCACGCGCACATTTCAATATCGTTTCAAAGTCCTGCTTTTTGTCATTAAACACGCATGGATGAATATGCTTTCCGGAGCTCTCACAATAAAGATCAGTCATTTTTCAAGATCAAAATTTGAACAAACTGCTGACGGTTAAAAAAGAACACCACACATAGATTCGACAGCTGTCTGCTTCATTTACTGAAATTACTTTTCAGAGTTAGTGTTTCCAAAGCCATGGAGTTTTGAGGATATTAATATTTCACGACAGGACACGTAATGTTACACTGCTTCCTAGAATGACTCATCTCCATCATGTGCAAATCTCAACGATTCAATGATAATATTTGAAAAAGCAGGCCTACCAAGGACGGCAGAATGTAAACATACATGGGTGCATATGCAAAGGCAGAGAAAAGAGTAACGACCACAACATGGACAAACACAGACACACGCGCGCGAGCGCTCTATGCGTGTCTTCCTCTCAGAAACAAAAATGAAGGGAAGACAACGACAGATGAAATTATTGTCATTTGAAAAATACTCACAGACAATGCGTAGATAACATGCCGCGGTAGGTGGGTACTGAAGACCCCATCGATAACAAGAAAAATGGTTGTTTTCCTGTTCTCGGATATTCCCTATGAAAGTCAGCATGCTTCTCCCAGGATACGGCCGTTCCAGTCGTACGTCGTATCCAGTGTATACTCTGCAAGAATGTACGTTATCGCAGCATCCTATTAATGAAGATGATGTCCCCCAGCAGACAGTATCATGCTGTCCTATGTTGTTACACAGCAAGGTAAATGGCCGTCCCTCGTCCTCTCGAAGAAATATGCTGTTGTTGTTGTCACAGCCAGCTATTGTGTAAGCTGTAAAACATGAAATGAAAGGGAATTCGGTTGCTATATTCACACACACACACACACACACACACACACACACACACACACACACACACACACACACACACACACACACACCACACACACACACACCACACACACACACACACACACACACACACACACACACACACCACACACACACCACACACACACACACACACACACACACACACACACACACACACACACACACACACCACACACACACCACACACACACACACACACACACACACACACACACACACACACACACACACACACACACACACACACACACACACCACACACACACACACACACACACCCCTTGGAGAATCAAATAATCTTTTACACTGGCACAGACTGTGTGCATTTGGGGTTCAGGAAATGTACACATCCTGCCTTGATGTGTGCACTAAGTGTTTTAATGAATTGTATCTGATTTCTTTTTTGAGCGAAGTGAATGTAGCGAACTATAATTCAACCTCACTATCGTGCCCGGGGGATACAGTTACAGAAAGAGAGAGAAAGGTGTTAGCGTTAACCTTGATCAAGCATTGTAACAGAATATAGTACTTTGCAGGCATGTCAGGGATCGCGCCAGTTAACGCTCAGAAACGATGTATTAAAATGAGACGTTTTCGTAATGATGAATTAGCCGCCTGCAACAGGTAAACTTCGCGCATTTCAGTGACTGTCAATGTTGTTGAATGTCGTTGTACCCAAGTTACACACATTAAAACACGCGCGCGCACGCACGCACACACACACACACACACACACACACACACACACTTATTAAACAAACATTGCAACCTACCTTCACAGCACTGCAGGACAAGAGATAGTAAAATAACCGTCAGATGCATTTTGTTGTCAAGTGCTGGAATGTCATTGTTCACCAAAGATGATCAGAGTACAGAGCTGTCAGCGATTTATGGACCTCTCTTGGACACATCTCACCAACACTCAACTCGCAGCATCAGCCATCAGAGTCCTCAGTAGGCTGACGAAGGCCATGAGATATTATGGTCGAAATATTCCTTGTGTACATTCAAATTCCGAGTCCTTACCCTCGCTTCATGAAATAAGTTGAGGGTTTGCAATCGTTTGAGATCGTTTAGAACCCCGCAACACATTCCATTGCCAGTGAAATGAGTGTACATCTACTGAGCCTCTCGATTTAGTATCAACAGCCGTACTCAAGTGTCGCTGAACACAATGTGAACTTCAAACTTCCTAGTCGCTTTTGGTCTACAAGTCCCATTGATGACGAATGTCATGTTATGTATCCGGATGTTAGCTACGACACAGTCACAAGCGGGCGAGTACAAATTGTGTGTAAGAGACCAGGAAGATGCATGCGTCACACACACACACACACACACACACACAACACACACACACACACACACACACACACACACACACACACACACACACACACACACACACACACACAGAGGCTGTGCGACAGTGGGGGACAACAACAGTGATACAGTATATTTCAATGAGAGAGATTAATACTATCAGTCGTAAATTCTTTATAAGTCCGTTTGTTGTCTGGTTGAATTCCTGCGTAGCTGAAACGTACAAACGCACCAAGCATAGGAGGTGGGGTAGGTGGGGTGGGTGTTTGGGAGTTTAACGTCCTTTTCCACCACATAAGGGTGATATCAAAGACGGGGCAACGAGAAAAAGGCCAGTACAAATAGTTGGCCCCAGCCAGCGGGATTCGAACTCACGATCCGAGCGTTGAGAGTCCAACGCTCTACCATTTGGCCACCCCGGCTCCCAGCATAAATTTCAGCAAAAGCAGAGATCAAGAAAAGTGGACTCATTAAAATGATCAAGTGGACCTATTCCGAAAGCACACTAGCAAAAGGCGCTTTAAATAAAGCGCGCGCGCGCACACACACACACACACACACACACACACTTTACCCGGTTGATAATCAAATAATCTTTTGCATAGACACGGAGTGTGTGCATTTGGGATTCCAGAAATCCTGCTTTGATGTTTGTGTGCACTTGTGTGCATTTAGGGTTTTATAAACTTTTATCGATGACACCGGTGACACTTTGTGAGATGTGAAATTCGAATATGAAAAGACAATACAATAGAGATTGAAAATAATTGTTGATAAGTCGATATAGAGTGACAAAATAGACTGAAAGTGCGGTATACCAAGTTTATTCTTCCAACAAAAGTTTCATGCGACATGACATGAGAAGCCAGCAAGGTAAGTAGTATTATACAAAAAGTGTATTCACAATTTGACACACTTGCAGCATAAGGACAACTGCGCTATAACATAACTGACATGCAATAATAGGACATATTATATTTATGAAGGGATCAGAGATAATAAGGAGACTTCGTGTTTATTTCTTGCATATTTACCAGGGCCGGATCCAAGGGAGAAGGGGGTGGGGGGTGCTTTGGTATTACAGCACCTACCCACCCCCTCCCAGCAGTAGCATCAAACTGTAAATAATTGTTTAATATTGAGTTGTAACGTTTGTGTTTTAGTGCTGTATACAACAACAGTTAGAAACTCAAAAACGTCGGCTCTTGTGTTTGGCCTTTTACAAGACCCGGGCAATTGGCAAAAAAAAAAAAAGCCCCCCCCCCCCCCCCCCCCCCCCCCCGAAAACTGATTGATCCGGCCCTGTTTACATTTAAGATATTGACCCACTACCACATTAGTGACAGTTCGGGGTGCATCACGGGATTTTTCCTGAAAAGTTCACGGAGGAATAGTTATTGCCGTGTGATATCAGTTCTAAACATCAAATCCCGCAACAGAGATTACACTATAGGTCTACGTCTTAAGAAGCTGGACCGCGGCCTTAAAACACTTCCTGTTCTTCCACTGAATATTTTGCTCTCTGATATTCTCTAAAATTATTCTCCAAAATTATTCTCCAAAACATTCTCACTGGTATTCAGTTTACTGCACACATATGCATTGCTTGGATAGTGTACAAAAAATAATGCACAAAATGAATCAATGGATGTTTTCCCATGTACAATCTAATCTGAAAATAATATCTACAAAGACAGTATGAATATTGACAACTGCATAACAAGGAAAGGCCTCACAGCACTTTCTGTTCTTCCATTAGATATTTTGCTCTCTGATATTCTCTAAAAAATATTCCCTAACACACTCTCACTAGCATACAGTTTACTGCACACATATGCAACGCTTGGATAATGTACAAAATTAATGTACGAAATTAATCAGTGGATGTTTTCCCATGTACAAACTGTAATCTGAAAATAATCTCTACGAAGATAGCATGAATATTGACAATTGCATAAGGAGGAAAGGCCTTATAGCACTTTCTGTTCTTCCACAAAATTTTGCTCTATGATATTTTCTAAAAATATTCTCTAAAACATTCTCACTAACGTACAGTTTACTGCACACACATGAAACGCTTGGATAATGTGCAAATGTACAAAATGAATCATTGGATGTTTTCCCATGTACAAACTGTAATCTAAAAATAAATTCCACAATTGCATAACAGGGAAAGGCCTTACAGCACTTTCTGTTCTTCCATGAAATTGTTTGCTCTCTGATATTCTCTAAAATTATTGTCTAAAGCATTCTCACTACCATAGTTTACTGCACACATGTGCAACACTTGGATGATATAGAAATGTCCAAAATGAATCAGGGGATGTTTTCCCATGTACAAACTGTAATCTGAAAATAATCTCTACAAAGATAACATGAATATTGACAATTGCATAAGGAGGAAAGGCCTTATTGCACTTTCTGTTCTTCCACGAAATTTTTGCTCTCTATTATTCTCAAAAAAATATTCTCTAAAACATTCTCACTAACGTACAGTTTACTGCACACATATGCAACGCTTGGATAATGTACAAATGTCCAAAATGAACCAATGGATGTTTTCCCATGTAATGTGAAATTAATCTCTACAAAGACACGCGTATAGTGAACGCACATAACATGAATATTGACAATTGCATAACAAGGAAAGGCCTTCAAGCACTTTCTGTTCTTCCACGAAATATTTTGCTCTCTGATATTCTCTAGAAGTATAGAGCCGGGAGAGCCGAATGGTAGAGCGTTGGACTCTCAATGCTCGGGCCGTGTGTTCGAATCCCGGCTTGGGGGCAAATATTTGTGCTGGCCTTTTTCTCGTTGCCCGGTGTTTGATATCCCCCTTACTTGGTGGAAAAGGACCTTAAGCTCCCAAACACCCCCTCCCTCTCTAATGGTATTCTCCAAAACGTTCTCACCAACATGCACTTAACTACTCCTTTTAACGCTTGGATAAATGTATATACACAATTTATCGATGGATGTTTTCAGGTGTACAGACTGTAATCGGAAAACAATCTTTACAAAGAAACATGAATATTGACACTTTCATAACAAGGAAAGCTTTGTTGTTATAAGCGCTGTGTGGCAACAGCATAATGTTGTTACCGTTATCGCTGTTGTGAATTATCTTCAGTAACTCTCTTACACCAGATGTCAAGCCCTCCGAAGGCGAAATGAATCGGTGTTAAAAAAAACAAAACAAAACAACAACAAAAAACGGTAACACGTACAATTCTGTCATCCTGTGTTACAACCCTGGGAGTGCTCAACCCAAGAATGTCACGAACAAGAACAGCACCGTATCGGGAAAAGCAAACATTTACGGCGTGTTTTTGGCTCCCTTGTGTAACAATGGGAGTCTATGTTATAACCCTCCGTCGTCTGTCTGTGTGTGTGTGTGTGTGTGTGTCTGTCTGTCTGTCTGTCTGTGTGTCCGCAGTAAACCTTAACATTGGCATTTTCTAAGAATCTACAAACAGCAGAGTCACCAAACTTGGCATGCCGATAGACAGCCATAAGACCTTTCAAAATAGGTCATTTTGAATGACCTTGACTCAAGGTCAAGGTCACTAAAGCTGTCTGTTTGAAAATTTTACTTTGGCATTTTCTTGGAGTCTACAAATACCAGAGGTTGTCAACTTCGCATGATTATAGACATTGATAAGAACTTTACAGATATACATGAATTTAATGGCCTTGTGTGAAGGTCAAGGCCAGACGAGCTATTTTCCGCATTTCCGTAGAAAACCTTAACATTGGCATTTTCTCAGAATCTACAAACAGCACAGGCACCAAACTTGGCATGCTGATAGACAACCATAAGACCTTTCAAAATATATCATCTTGAATGACCTTGACTCAAGGTCAAGGTCACTAAAGCTGTTTGTTTGACAATTTTGCATTGGCATTTTATTGGAATCTACAAAAACGGGAGGCTTTAAACTTTGCATGATGATAGACATTGATAAGAACTTTACAGATGTACATGTATTCAATGGCCTTGTGTCAAGGTCAAGGCTATACAAGCTATTTTCCGCATTTCCACAGTAAACCTTAACATGAGCATTTTCTCAGAATCTACAAAAAGCAGAGGCACCAACTTTGGCATGCCTATAGACAGCCGTAAGACCTTTGAAAATATATCATGTTGAATGACCTTGACTAAAGGTCAAGGTCACTAAAGCTGTCTGTTTTAAAATTTTGCATTGGCATTTTCTTGGAATCTACATAAACCAGAGGTTTTAAACTTTACATGGTGATAGACATTGATAAGACCTTTACAGATATACATGTATTCAATAGCCTTGTTTCAAGGTCAAGGCCGTACAAGCTATTTCTGTGAAACCGTAACATTGGCATTTTCTCAGAAACAACAAACAGCAGAGGCGCCAAACTTGGCATGCTAATAGACATTGATAAGACCTATATATCCATACCACTTTAAATTACCTTGACTCAAGGTCAAGGTCATTAAAGCTGTCTGTTGTGAATTTCAATTTCAATACTACTGTTTTTGGAGAAACTACAAATACTAGAGGCATCCAACTTGGTGTAATGATAGACATTGATATCTTATTTGAATGACCTTGACCCAAGGTCAAGGCCATATAGGCAGTTTTGGGAAAAAAGTGTAATATTGCCAGGAACTAAGAACACCTTACTTGGCTTGATGATAGATAGTGATAAGATTTTTACGAACATACTCTTTTGAATGACCTTGACCCCTGTCACAAGGGAGCCATGAAGGCTTTTGCCTCTCTAGTTCTACACATGGTGTACAGAGGCCGCATTAGTGTAATCTTGCAACTCGGTTCCCTCTCCGGGTGAAGTGTGGCCGCGAACCTGAGTCTCTGAAACAGATAGTGAAAACACCATGCTGAACTAGCAGATGTAGCTGGCTTTGCTCGGGCTGATGATGAGATCTGTCTAGTAAAAGGTTTCCGGTCTCTCTGTTTGGCTATTGCTTTTGGGTGCCGGGTCTCCCTGAGTACATGCACCCACCAAATTTTTGATTGCGATGTGAAAACTCTAAATCAAGTTTTATATAGCAATTTCACACACACACACACACACACACACACACACACACACACACACACACACACACACACTGCTCATTTATATATAGAAGTCAGTCGACGGACTCGGTCTGTATCTGCTGGTGGCGTTTTTGCTGTGTTTTACATAGTTCTTCTTGTTGTTTCCGATGTTTTATTTATTTATCGTCGTCATTGTTGTTGGTTCTGATGTTTATTGATTAATGTTGTTGCTGGTGGTGATGGTGATACTGATAGTTGTGAGTTTATTTTGTCATAAAGATATACACGTGTACCTGATGACGTCTGCTGTGTTCCCCCAGGGTTGATTTCTTCATACTCTCCCCGTGTATCTACATCCCCGGAAGTTCTGCTGTTCGCTGCTGCACCGGTTGGTCTCAGTCCAGTATACGGGTTTTCGTCCTGATCCCTCCTGCGATTTGGACGGTCGTACGTTCTATAGCCTGGTAAAATAAAGCAATAACTGTTTGAAATTTGCAGACAGGAGGCAGAGCAAGTGGTCTTGTATATTTGCCCAGTAGTTTTCAGTCAGAACTCGTTTAAAGTTTATAAGAGGTGTGCAGAGATAGGGTGATGTTGTCGACCTAGTCGAAAGGCAGCAGGAATAGATACGTTTTCAAGTCAGACTTGAAATGATTTATGGACTGTGAGGGAATATGAAAGGTAGGTCGGAAGAGTTCCTTCCAAGAAGCGAATTACCAGTATGAAGATTTTGTACTGAATGCCCTCGGAGTATTTCGTTTTCAAAATCAGCCATGCCGCGCTGTTTGGAAACGTTTGTGTCTATCTCAGTATCTGTTGTGCCGGTAGACCAATCAACATCGAATTAAAGAAATCCAGTCGTGATGTGACAAAACTGTGACCAAGTTTTACACAGGCAGTTTCAGATAAGGTCGGATGGAGGCGGCGCACCTAAACTCAAAAATGCTGCCTGTCTGATTCTGCATCGACAATGTTTGATATCGAGATATTTCACGGAACTCTGAAAATGAATGGTGCTCCCTTCTACAATCAGAGAGCCACAATCAACTTTTCTGAGGCGTGACGAAGTACCTACAGCCATAACTTCTGTCTTGCCTGTATTAAGCATCAGGTAGTCTAGTGCTGTTCATCCATGGCAAGGTGTCATTAACTCAGGACTGAAGATCCGACCGACTGGAAGAAAAGTCATTTGGCGGTGCACTTTTTGACAGCTCAGCGTCATCTTTATACTTGTGATAATCACATTCATGTGCAGCAGATAGGGTGAACAGTACAAGGCCCAGCACCGATCCCTGTGCGACACCAAACACAAGAGGACTGGGCACAGATATTCCATCAACAACGACAGGCTGTAACCTACCATGGGCATGTGATGAGAACCAGTTCAGAACTACTCCCTTCAGACCGTACGTATTTTCTAGTCTTTATGAAAAGCAGAGAGTGAGTGATCCAGCGTGTCGGAAGCCGCGCTGAGGTCAAGGAGTGCCACGAGAGAAACCAGCCTCTCTTCGGAGGGAACTAACAGGCCATCCATGACACTCAGCACGGCTGTCTCCACGCTGTGATTTTTCCTATGTAGGGGGATAGAGGAAGAGGAATAAACAGGAGAAAATGCACTTACAACAATACTTTTACGGTTTTCTTTCAGAGTTGACAGATTTACATTGAACTATTAAACTGGTACATCTGAAGGACGGATAACAAACACAGTGGGTTTTGTACTCACATCGTCTTCGAATGACAAGAACGATGACAATGATGACAACGATAGCGACAACTGATGCCGCTACACCCCCCCGCCACCGCTGCAACTGGGAATGATTGTTCCTTGTCGCTTCCTGCCATGCTGCCTTCTGTCAACACCAAATGCAATCACACACACACACACACACACACACACACACACACACACACACGGTTATTACAAAATAATTATTGGTGAAGTCATGTATATACCCGAGGGGCGAAGTCTCATTCGTGCCAAGTTGCACACATCTATTCTATTAATAATTATTATTTTCTCCATCATTAGAAACCTCAAAGTCAAGAAAATGATCATATGGCATATATTTATTTGGCAAACAGCATTCGAGCTTTGCAAGCGGCTGTTTACAGTTTTTACATAAAGTTACACTTACCTTTCTGTAAGCTTGCCTCAAGGTAGATGGCAACGCTGACTTCACCAAATGTGTTTACAAAAGTCACTTTGTAAAATCCTGAATTTGCAGTCGTAGATTCATCGCGAGAAATCGTGCAGTTATTCATGTAGATGTATCCGCTTGGTTTGCACAGTACGAGCACATCTCTTGTTGCTTTTCCTCTGCCAGCCTCTTTATGAAAAGGATTTGTATCACCAAAGAATGTCACACGTGGAATAGGTGGAGGATACCCCATGACAGCAACCGGTTTTTCAGATGTGATGAAAAGAACCGTAGATCCGTCAGTAAGATGTTGAAGTTCTTCCGTTACTGTTGGGGCACCTGCAATAAAGATGAATCACACAATTAAGGCAAGTGGTATTTTTCTTACTTAGGTCGGCTCCTGCCCAAAACGGGTGTGCTATGGGTCCAACGGGGAGGCTGTTGCCCCACAGGCGGGATTCACTCACTACACGGGTGCGATTTTATGACTGCTTCCCGTGGAATGATTCATCTCATGATGTGGATGATTACACGACCGGCACCGCAGGTGCCGCAGTTCCCGGGCCTGGCTAACGCCTTGATATTTACGACAGGAAGCGTGGAATGCGGCCTTGTCCCGCAGTGCCAAACCACACAGACCTCTATAGCACCATCTTTCCATCGTCTTCATCTCCATCGTCATGCATAGTAAAAATTGCCCCTGTTTCCGAGCCTTTCGTGGATTCAATCCATGATGTGGGAGGAACACCTCTGGAGCTGGCGAAGAGATGGGACGGCCAATGTAAACAAAACAAGATGGCCACTGACCAGCCCAATATGTTGTTTCCATTTAATCACCTGCTGTCGTCACGGTCGTTCTTTTGTAATGCCATGTATACGGGAGGACACACCCACACACACACACACACACACACACACACACACACCACACACTCTCTCTCTCTCTCTCTCTCTCTCAATGGAAACAACTGACCGGGCTTGTCAGACCAATCTTGGTTTTGGAAGAGAGACGTCAAGTTGTTTTCTTTGAAATCTATGACGTTTTCCTCATTGGGATGACGCATAATACATTTGACGTAATAACTTTGACTCGGATACAATTCTTGCAATGAAAGCAGCCCCATGAAAATTGAAGTGTTGCTGCTGCGCAGTGTAAAGATCTAATTCATACCGGCTCAATGTGTTTAACAGACAAGTCTGCGCGACGAACGTTTTTTCACTATGTGTTATGTCTGCTGCGCGCGCGCGCACACAGACACAGACATACGCGCGCGCGCACGCACGCGCGCACGCACGCACGCACGCACGCACGCACGCAGACTTGCGCGAGCCGCGTTTGTGCATGTGCTCCATTGAGACCTATGTGGTGTTCTCTCACTCTACTATGCTATTGAGTGAGAGTCAGTGGGAAAAACAAAGCTCACTACATCAATGAAACTCCCGCTTTCCCCGTCTACAAATAGAGAACTTCCGAAAAGTGACGACACACCCCCACGTCAATCAAACATGACGTCGGCAAACTGACGCTGATACAGTTTTGCGTCAGTGCGCGTGTGCCTTTTCTGCGATGTTTGTGAGGCGTGTGGCTTGTGTAAAGGAAATGTGCTTCGAGTACAAGTTTTCGAGTCAACTGACGACAACGGCTGCAGTGAATTTTTCTAATTTTTTTGTATATTTTTTATGGCACCCCAGGCTCATTATCTATGTATAGTAGGAGCGATTTTGAGATCTAAAGTGTGTTCACCAGCACTTTCATCAGGTACGGTTTACGCCAAAAGTACAAAAGCGACAACCTCCAAAATTCACTCAGTTGAGAGTCCGTATTCATGCTATCTATGTCCCAAAAATGGAGTGGTTTAGGTAAATATTACGCCTTTAAACGCCAGAAAGCCACTTATTCTGAAAAGGGCGATAACTCGCAAATCATGTGTGCAATCGTACCTGGATCGGGCCTTCTATTCAACAATCTTGATTCATTTAAAAAACCCCAAATTTGAAATCGATCGGTTCAGTATTTTCGGAGAAATAGGCATCTGAACTGGGTTCACATGCAATGTCAACTCAGGCTCGGTTTACATGAAAACTATAAGAGCGACCATTTTCTAGTAGTGACTCTGTTCAGAGTCCGTATTCAAGCTATCTACTGCCAAAAAATTGAGTGATTTAAATAAATATTACGCCTGTACACGAAAGACAACCAACTTGTCTCAAAAGGGCGATAACTCCCAAATCACTTAAGCAATCATCACACGCTTGAATCGTCTAATGTAACATTTTGATAAATTTGGATACCCCAAATTTGAAGCCATTCGGTTAAGTATTTTCGAAGAAACGGGCCCGGACACAATTCACACACGCACACACGCACACACGCACACACATCCGCACAGACGGCACTCACTGAGGAGGAGAAGTGCGTTCGGAACATCATACGCGTCAGCATCGATGACGCAAGTTTTCTTACGTCATTGTCAGAGTTACACTTGCAAAATCGTCTCTGCGGGAGATCGGCAGTGACGTGCGTTTGTACCACAGATGCTTGCCTATGAACGTGGAAATTTTAGCCCGTCCTATTATGTTGTTTCCATTACTATGGAAACAACATAACAAAAACAACCGCAACACGCCGGTACCTCTAAAGCTTTCAACTTGCTGGCACCTAAATACTTACAATTCACTTGAAGTTTGACACTTTCCTCATCTGTCCCGTTGTCGTTGCTGGCTTCACATCTGTAGATGGCGGCATCCTGACAGCGAGCGGACGTGGTCAGCGTGTACTGTTGGACATTCTCATCCTGACCGCTGGTGTGTGAAGTGTCCACCTCTAACGGCTGTCCAGTGTCCACTCTCACCACACGGATGGACGGCTTGGGCCGCCCGCTGGCCGCGCATGTTATTGTGACGGCATCACTTTCATTGACAGTTAATTCGTCAGGATCACCGTTCAGTGTGAGATAAGTGACTACTGGCGATCCCCCTCCTGTAAAAACGAAATGAAACGTATCAGGCAAAATCAGACCGGCTATGATGCACATAAATATGTACTAAATGCTGGCTATAATCAACAACCAGATTTTCTTCCATGCTTCATTAATAGTTACCAGTCGTTTACTTGGTCGCTATCTAACATGCATCAGCGTGTCGTATTCGTCAACAGGATCTCGGCAAGCTGTGTCACATCGATCCGAAGAACACAAAACAAACAAACACCTTCTGTTATCTCAATTCAACCACGTGGTTAATAAAAAATGTCTCTTTTCGTGGTAAGAAAGATAGTTGTATCATCAATCGTCGTAAAGTTTGGCTGACGATCTATTATATTGGACAACACGAAGAAGACGCGACGGAGACGGTAAATGAAAAGTAAGTTCAAGGCAAAACTCCCCTCTGTGCGCTCAGCTAAGGAGGATGGGACACTGTTTTTGTACACGGGAACTTTTCCAGTTTTCCTTAATGTCGCAGAAGGCAACAAATGAGAGCCAGGAACCCAGCTGGACCAGTACACACGGTCGAGACCAGCAGGCAAACCAAAAAAGATGTCTTCTTCAGGGACACACAAACAAGAACATGCGGGAACACTAACAATGTGCTTAAAAACGCTGCAATGGTGTCTACTATCAATCTTATTTGAGGGTGTTGCCATGGTATCAGACGTCAGAACCGATGTGGCTGTACAGCTGACCTGCATCAGGATTCGTGGGAGTATCGGAGTTACGTAAATGGAATGTGAGAACATTGTATTCGTCATCGCCACCAGATGTCTTCACCGGATCTGACGTATCTTTTGGGTTGGGTCTTACAGCAGTAGGCTTGGACTTGAGGGTGGGTTTGGGCTTCAAGTCTGGTTTGGGCTTCTGAACTTCGCCATAGTTACCATCGCCTTCATCAAGATCATGCTGCATTGGGCTGGAGTTGGCTCGTTTGGCAGGTTTGTTGACTTGGGCATACACCTCTCCTCCAGTCTTGGGTCGTGATTTGTTCACCTGGGCGTAGACATCTGGCTGAAATGTTGGTTCTGTGTTTCTTTTCCTCGCCTTCTCAACGACGGCGTACTCGTCTCCTTGGGTGGCTGGGCCAGAAACTGCAACAGCAGGTTTAGATATCGGGACATCCACGTCACTATACAGATCATGATCCAGTGATGGCTGGTGTGTCTGGGAGACGTTTCCATTCCCTTGTGGTGAACCTGTGCTGACGGCGGCGTATCCGTCATCGTAGGAATTCAGATTATGGTCTTCGTATGTAGGGTCTACTGTGTCCAGAGCTGGTTGTGTCTGTGCGGTGTAATGACGAGAGGCTGGTTGCGGTATGTCGTTGATCTCGTACGGGTCTTGTCCAGGTCCGTACAACGTATTAATGTGCTCCACGACCTCTGGCAAAATGTTCAAAAGAAAATAATGATTGTATTAAACCTACGGGTTAGACCATCGTGTTATGTACTTTGAGAAAAAAAAACAACAAAAAACAAACAAACATGTCTTTATGTTCTCATTTCATATGCGTACGCCAACCGGGTTTCTACCAGTCAAAGTGAAGCAACCATCTTTTAGTATACTGCTCTGAAAAACTCTAAACATTGAGAGAGTCAAACCAAGTCAAACTCATCAAATACCAAACAATTATAAGAAGTGTTTCATTTTTCCTGAATTCACTCCCAGACTCAACCTTTTGTTTTGCAGTGTGCATGTGTGTAGGTGTGTATTGGTTGTTGGTATGTATGTAGGCGTGCTTGTCTGTATGTCTGACTGTATGTATGACTATATGTATGCATGTATGGATGGATGGATGTAAATTCGACTGTTTCGTGTGCCCTTCACCTGTCTATATGTTGTCGGCTTGTTTGTTTGTTTGTGTGGCTTTTGCGCACGGATATCAAAATCATAAAGTTCTGTAAGACCGGCATTCGGTGTGTGTGTGTGTGTGTGTGTGTGTGTGTGTGTGTGTGTGTGTGTGTGTGTGTGTGTGTGTGTGTGTGTGTGTGTGTGAGAGAGAGAGAGAGAGAGAGAGAGAGAGAGAGTAAACAGGTACAAGCTGTAAGTGGTAGTTGCTGAGCTAGAGAAAGAGAGAGAGAAAGAGGGAAAGAGGGATTACCTTCCCCGCCATCCATTTTTGGTTGCGCTGTAATTGACAAAAGGCAAACATATCTGTTTACTGAAATGGAAGTTATTACAAACGTACGAGAGAAGGCATTCTTTACTTTTTATGAATAGTAATACATTTTCAAGTATGGACGTAGTATGTTAACCAAAAGGACAGAAACCCACCCCCGCGTCTCTGTAGAGATACTGTTCAAAACAAGTATCGTGATGCTTTCGGTTTACTACCCTATTATACTGCTTTTACTTCAACCATTTTAAAATAAATCAGCAGAGCTTCCAACAGAGGATGGTGTCGTGACAATTGAACATAATATGGAGATCACTGTTTCGGTCTCTCTTAAGAACCCAATAGTGCAATTGTCTCATCAGCGTTCTTAATCTTAAATAGTATTGAAAACACTCGATATCCCAAACTAAAATTACCTTTTCTTTTTTTGACGAAGAAGACAAATCATGATGACAATAATGGTGATAAGGACGACACCACCAGTCACACTCCCAGCAATTGCAGCAACTGAGCTGCCACTGTCTGTTTGCCTGCTTTTGTCTCCCGAAGTGTTCCCCCCATTTTGATTGCTTTCTGTGTGTTCTCCTTGAGTAGAGGTCGGTCCACCGTCGTTGTTCGTGGTCTGTGTTGTCTGGGTGCCAGCTTGTGTCGTCGTGCTTGTGACTAAACATTACGATGGGAATTATGCAGCTGTGCGATAAGCTGTGCGTTGCTGATCTTGTAATAATGATGTTTTCATGCGACATGTTGCAAGTTGCTTCGACTACGAAGGGTTCACATTTTCCTAGCAACGTTTTGACTGACCATTTCCCTTCATCTATGTACCAGGTCATCGTCTGCTTGGAATCAAGGCAGTCACAAAACACTGGATCATGGCTGTCCTCATCAATGTGAATTGTGTACTGGTCGTCGCATCCCCGAAGACGAATTGCTTATAATTTTTAATAAAGTTTTGAATCAATGTAAACACAGAGAACCAAACAAAACCAAGTCTCCAGGAAATACTAACGAGGTCGTACAATAATGTGCTTTTGAATGCGACATCGTTTCGGGAGCAATTCAATCATAGGTTTGTTACACACACACACACACACACACACACACACACACACACACACACACACACACACACACACACACACACACACACACACACACACTGACGCCTCGTTTAAATAGTTACACCTATAATGACCACTAATGTGACTACGTCACCATCAAAACATTCTAATGCTACAATTTCAAACGTTCCGCTGTACATAGGGCCTACCAATATTCCCACCGAACAGGAGAAGAATTCCATGTATATCTTCATGTATATCTTCATGTATATCATTCTTGTGTGTTTTAGAAAAGTATTGATTCTAGTCAGCTGACACGTAAGTGAGAAAATTCCTTTTACAGTTATTTCAGCTGTGACGCTGGTCCTCGTATTTCGCTATCTTTTCAAAAGTATCAAAAGTATTAGCTGACACGTAAGTGCAACACGAAACGAGGATCTAGTCAGATTCAAGGCTGTCGTGTGTAATCGTGGGCATAAAAACACTTCTGCCAACTTAGTATCAGTGTGCATAGCTAATATGTAGCGCATCGTGTATTAGGAAGAACCGTCGTGTGCATAAACGTGTAATAATAATAAGATACACTGTCAGCATCAAATGAACGATTTCATTTAGTCTCATACAAGAACACACACACACACACACACACACACACACACACACACACTGCAACAAGAACATTGCAGTATTGCAAAAACAGATTTTGCAATGCAGAGCAAAATGTTTCGGGAGAGAGATCACAATTCAGTCACAGAGAGAGAGAGAGAGAGAGAGAGAGAGAGAGAGAGAGACAAACAGACAGACAGACAGACAGACAGACAGACACAGACAGACATGTCTTGGTGGGTCTCGGGTTATAAGCACACAGGGGTATATGAAGGACGGAGTGTCAAGGGGGAACCAGTACTAGTTCTTGGCTCACCGCCAGGGACACACACACACACACACACACACACACACACACACACACGGAGAATATTGTATCAAATAATACACCCCGAGTGCTCTTCTTGATCTAAAACTTCCCGGTCTGAGAGTGGTCCATGTAGTGTTTACTGCTTGGAGTAGTTGAGTGTTGTTTTTTTTTTTGTCAGTCTTCTAACTTTACTGAGCATGTTTTAACTTTATCTTGTGAATGCTCTAAACTGTTCCCCCGTATTTCCAAAATCCAAAGCCAAATGAATCTGTCTAAACCAATTTTCTAGCTTACCGTTGCTACAACTAAAAGATGCCTAAGGAAAATAGAAAGGACAAGTACACACACACACACACACACACACACACACACACACACACACACACACATACACACACACACACACACACACACACACACACATGGGAGAGAGACGAAGAAGGAAAAACATAGCTTTATTCATCACCAGCTTTATGTGTTACACTTAAAGCACTTGAGCAAGAAGTTACACCAGCTAGTAAAGTTAGGAAGACAATCTAAGCTTTATATGCCATCATTATGTATATACTGTCTGGTATTGGTGATAATGCTGATAATGATTATGCTCCTGAAGATGATGGGTGGGTGGGTGTTTGGGGGTTTAACGTCCTTTTCCACCACATACGAGTGATATCAAAGACGGGACAACGAAGAAAAATCCAGCACAAATATTTGGCCACACCCGGGATACTAACTCACGACCCGAGCATTAGAAGTGCAAAGCTCTACCATTCGGCCACCCCTGAAGATGATGGTGATGATGGTGATGACGGATTTGTAACAAGTCTAAGTCAATAATCACAATCAGTACGAACGAGTATGAGTGTCCTGTTATGAGCTGCTAAGGGGATTTTCCCGTAACTGTGTGAAATTTCAAGCCAGCAGCAGTTATTTCCCATTTCCAAGCCTGCGCAAAAGCAACCATTCACATACTCGGCATGTAGCCTCGGTATGTATATAATCATTAAACATCTTGGAACTTTGTCGTAATATGGTATACTTCAAAATGCTGGAACAGTACATTGTAAATTCTATGCAAGAATTTACAAAATGTAAAAATAATTTGCCAGAGGAATACGATTTTCTTTAAGTCTACGGTCCATTCCTGAACAGACTGGGACGTACTAGACAAAGCTTCTAAAAATAGCCACCAATCACTGCCGTCTAGCTAGTCCACAGTCCGCAACCAAGCAAACGCCGTCTGCTCAGAACGCGGAATATACATCTACAACAAGTAATACGCCGACCACAGACCCAAGTGACTGATTCTGATGAACAGAGTCAGCGCACTGGACGAAAAGTTATCCACTCGCTGCCGCATGCCTGTCGGACGTATTGAGACTAAAAAAAAAAAAAAAAAAATCCGGAACCATGTTTCGGAACTGGCTCCGTACCGCCACATTTCGTGTCTTCACTCAACTCTCGGAACAGCATGGCACAAATTACTGGGTGTCTTCACTCAGCTCCCGGAACAGCATGACACAAATTACTAGGTGAATCACTGTCGGCCAGGCTATAAACACAACGGATCTAGAGCAATCAGCCTCGAAAAAAATTCACAAACATTCTATCTGATTAGACTATAGCCGGGAAACTCGTTAAACCATCTTAATGTTATCTCCAGAAGAGAATCTGTCCTGGGAGGCCCTGTGAACCATCCCTTTATTGCAGCACTTGAAGAATGAGTTACACCAGCTAGTGAATTTGAAATCCACTCTAATTATGTTCCATCATTATGTATGCTGCCTGGTATTGATGATCATGATGATAATGATAACGCTGCTGAAGATGATGGTGATGACGGTGATGATGAAAACCATGTAAAAGCTAGGATTTGTGACAAGTGAAAGTCTACAATCGCAATTATTTACTGCAAACGAGTATGAGTGTCCTGGTCTGAGCTGCTAAGGTCCCAAGGGGATTTCCACTTACGTGTGTGAATTTCAAGCCAGCAGCAGTTACTTCCCATTTTCAGGTCTGCGCACAAGCAACCATTCACATACTCCGTATGTAGCCTCAAACGTTAAGCATTTTGGAACATTGTCGTAATTCGATATACTCCCAAATGGCGAAACAGTACACTGTATATAAACTCTGTGCAAGAATTACAAAACGAAAATCATAAATGTACAAATGCCTAATGATATACAGACATGTAAGAACAATGCACAGATCAGGACGAAAAACAGTCAAACTGAAACACGATTAGAAATTCTACTGTAAGTTAAAACTCATCTCATTTATACAGCACTTGCTCTTTTTAATAGAAATAATAATAATAATAATAATAATAATAATAATAATAATAATAATAGGTCTTATAAAGCGCTAACAGTCTGCTCAAAGAACACTCAGTGCGCTACACACACACATTCTCACGCATACATGAAACAATGAAACACTAAGCATGTGTGCGGGGGGGGGGGGGGGGCTGTCAGGAGGGGTAGATCTCTTGTACTTGTAAGCTAGCTTCTAAGAGTAGGGCGAATGAAAGCCTTTCATGCCATGGATATGAATTCCAGCGGGGAACCTTTCAGTGAAATACTAAAGTGCGTCACATAAAAATCTAGAGCCGAAAGACACTAAGACAATGCGTCAAAGGGATTCAAAGCTGCTGACAGAGCGAGACTGAGAGAGGACAGATTAGAATGAAATGTCAAACTTCGATGTAGCCGATATGGCACATTTTTACCCGTCCGTCCCCCCCCCCCCCCCATCCCCCTCTCCCTTAGCCCCACTTCCATCCCCGCCCGTACCCCCATACTACAAACAAACGCGACCTAAAATTAAGGTTACTTTGTTCAAGTTTCGTTTTCGAAACTAATGAACACAAAGTTTGCATAACAGGGTACAGCGCGGAGATTTAAACTGAAATGTGAATCATGACAAGAAGTATTGTTTACAAGTGTGCATTGAACACGGAATTTCGATACACAGTCTTGTCCTTGATGTGATCAGTACTTAACAAGGAAAAACGTCTCTTGCTTTGTTTCTGTTCATTTTAATCCGGTTCTGATGGGCGCACGTTTATACTGATATTATCTACACGTACATCATGTGGTTGGGTCATCATCGCTTGTCTTCAGTGGAAATTTCATAGTAAAGTAAAAAACAAAAACGTAAGTTCACAGCGCATTCCATACCTTACAAAACTCCAAAATTCCCAGACTAGTAATATGACGGCATTGAAATTCCCAGGAGTAAAGAGCCCGAAATGGCAATTTATCTTCGAAAAATGTAAACTCCAATCTATCAATATGTGCCCAAACACGGGGTATCAAACGTCTCCGATATGACTGTACTCTGGATTCTGTCCTTTGTCCGATTCTGACGGCTGCCGTCCAGAAATCATCAGCGTGTTGTATTCGTCATCGGCAGCTGGTGTTTGCGTCATATCCACCTGGCAAAAGAGAAAATCACTAGTGTTAAACTCAGTTCATTTGTTTATGTCCTGAAGAAGGCGTAAGCCGAAACGTCGACCTGTGCCGTCCTTTGTTAAGTGGTTTCTGTCCCTTTTGTGTCGCTTTTATTTGCTTAACTTGTAACCACTTCGCAGTCATTACCGTTTCCGTTTCTCAGTGGAGAGAGTTAGACACAGTTACCTACGCACATTAGTTAGACACAGAGTTAGACACAGTTTCATTACAGTAAGACACAGTTACTTTCATTTAATTTAGACAGTTAGACACATGGTTACGTACATTCTGATTCAACCCTAGAAAATTATTTGAAAGAGTGAAATGTAAAATAGCAAAAAAGATGTTGGCCTAGGCTTTTATCCACGTGTCACGGTGCCAAAACGCGCAAGATTATAATGCGTCAAGCAGCTGAATTGTGCTGGTATGTAAAAAAAACAAAAACAAAAAAAAAAAAAAAACAGATGGAGAAACAAACAAAACTGACTTCATTAATGATTGGTGACGACGGGTGTTCCGGAGAAAACGCTCCGACGTTCTCGTAGTTGTATCTGACACCTCTTGCACTGGATCTTCTGGCACCTGTGACAGAAGGTGACGTGTAAAAGGTTTGCAGTTGCCACAACCAATGCAAAACGAACGATGACTGTAAGTTAAAACGTGGAAAAAAATAGACGCCGAAAACAGCCGAACTCATCTATAGACAACATTAGATGCCTTTCTGATAGGACCTCATGAACATGGGAGGGGCTGGAGGAGATAATAATTTTATTGAGCCAAAAATCCGGCGGGGGGGGGGGGTGTCTTTTTACTAGCGACTTTCGGCTGATTTCTTTCCTTAAATAAAAAAAAACCTCTGAGTTTCAGCTTCAGCTTCAACACATGTAAAAAAACAACAAAAAAAAACCCCAACAACAACAACAAAAAAACATTATTACAACCACACAATACCGGCATGATTTCCATGTCAGCTTTGACAGAAAACAAGTTTTGTTTCAAGAACAAGTATTCAAACAAGTAAACAAACATAATTATCTCAGACCTACACCATGATGTAGGAATAATTTTAATACCAAACGAAAGCTGCATTGTTTAGTTGAACAAGTAACCCCACATGCTCAGAATCAACTTCCGTCCCCCTTCTAGAGGTTCCGTCACATTTTCAACGAGTGGTGCCTTCTTTAGCACTAAAATTGCATATCATGCAAAACCTACCACCATCAGCGTCTGCAGATTTGCGTTTAGAGGTTCGCTTTGGTTTGACAGTCGGTTTGGCTTTCCTGGAGTCTGTGTTTACGTGTTCCGGGCCACGGTTTTCTTGTGTCTGCCTTGCAGAGCCGGTAGCAGAATGACGTGCTTTGGGACCTTTGTTGACTTGCGCATAAACATCACCATGCTGCGAGGTTGACGGAGAAACATCCAGTGATTGGGCTCGATTCTTTTTGGCCGTCTTGTCAACAGCTGCGTAGACATCTTGTGAGCCATTAGCGTCGGCTTGGTTTTCAGCAACAGTCGTGTAGTCGGCGTCTGCGCAGTGAGGTGGTTCTCGGCGGGTGTCGGAGATTGCTTGGTAGCTAGGGCCGTCATCGTCATGTTCTTCCGTGGTCTTGTTCTGTGAAGAAACCTTCCATGCCACTGCAACGGGTCTCGGTGAGGGAACGGAGTGCAGGTTAGCTGCCGAGGCTTCACCCATTCCATAGATCACGTTGATGTGTTCCTCAAATTCTGTTTCAGCTGCAAGAATTTAAAGGCCCATTATAATTTATAAGATAAAAACATTTACACCACTCGCCAGTGCAAACATTCAGTGAGTTAACTATGAGTGCTTTACGTCCGAAAATAGTAATGAAGTGGTTCGATTGTTTGCGTAGCTACCTCGCCGGAGGCTCGGTAGCTACACAAACCGTAAACCACTCGAACTAATCATGTAAGCTCTATTTAAATAAGGTCTCTCCACTAACAATGCAGTCTCATGCATAAAATGTATTGTCTGTCATTTATCGAGACGGTATTCATATTGTCCTGTTCCACGGAACCATAATATTAATTTCATGTTTCTATTGCCATTTGTACAGACGAAAAGCAATGTATTTTCCCGCTGGTTCAAAAATGGTCGGGGAGCCGGGGTGGCCGAATGATAGAGCGTTGGACTTCTAATGCTCGGGGCGTGAGTTCGTATCCTGGCTGGGGCCTAATATTTATGCTGGCTTTTTCATCGTTGCCCCGTCTTTGATATCACCCGTATGTGGTGGAAAAGGACGTTAAACCCCCAAACACCCCCCCCCCAAAAAAAAAAAAAATGGTCCCCAAACATCTACCACTATTAGACTAAGGGCGCCATTGTAGAAAATGTGGCAAATTACCACACGAACATACCTGTGATTTCATGTGTTCCATGACCGCATTCACAGCTTAAGAGTACAATACAATTATACCGTAGAGTGTGTCATCGGGACTACTGGAGAATCAATATTTGATCTGCGCTTTAAGTCTTTTGTGTAGCCAGTACATTATAGCCGTGTATGTCACAAAATCCACGATAGCTTGGATAGCCATTTGGTAAAGCATTGGGCTTTCAATACTTGGGTCGTGAGTTCGAATCCTGGCTGGAGCCAAATATTTGTGCTAGCTTTTTTCTCGTTGCCCCGTCTTTGATATCGCACATACGCGGTGGGAAAGGACGTTAAACTCCCAAGCACCCCTGCCTCCCCCTCCCCCCCCCCCAAACACACACACATACACACACAATTTTTTTTTTTATCCAGTGTACTAAACTCAGTGTAACTAAGCCCATTTTCGAAACATGTCAAGTTTTTTTTTTTTTTTTTTTTAACTCCGCCTACCTTCTTCGTTTGATGTGTTGCTTATTCCTTGGAAATTCTGATTCGAAGTCCCTGGAAATGAAACAATATGAAACTGTTACTGTTGGTTTGGTAAGTGTAACAAACTTGGAGATTTACTCCGGAGTAAAAAAAGAAAAAAAAAAAGAAAAAAAAAGAAATTCTTACTGCGGAGGAAAAACCTCACACTTCTTTGGTTTGGGAATAATAATAATAACAACAATTATTATAATAATAATAATTGATTATTGTGCCTCAGGCATCATAGTCACCCCTAAAATGCTTCAGTCTAAAAATAATACCATGCACAGACCATTCAAGGACACGCCCCTGACAGGAGTTTAACAAAAATTGAATGTCTCCTTTCCGTTCAGGCCTCACTGGAGTAATGCACGTGTACTCTTTATTTAGGCCAGATAGGCAGTTCGCACAAATCCGCTTGCCTCACTTGTGTCCCACCTCTGTGCAAAAAAAGTCCCAGCTTGGCTCTTTTTGTGACCGTCTGCCATACACCTTGATCTACATAACGCAAAAGTCACGAAAATCTCACTTGTTCACAACAAAATCACTACAGACTAGCACACTCGCCAAACAGGGTACCACAAATAAACACCAAACATGACCCCACGGTCAATTTGTGGCCTAATACGCCTGTGCTTCCGTCTACCCGTGAGTCTGTAGACATTTCAGACAAACTAAGAAACGATGAGACTTTAGAAATATCCTTGTACACGAGGTACTGTTCAAGAGTTCTGTAAATCGCTGCTCACCTTTTTTTCTCCTGGAGATGGCAACGAGAGTGACGATAACGATGACAATGAGGAGAGCCACAGCGCCACCTACACCACCAGCTATCGCCGCCAGAGGAACTGCCTCACTGGCTTCTGGTTCTGAAAAAGAAGCATTTATGTCTGGCATTCGTGAGACAGGGAAAACTTTGTGTCCCAGAGAATCTACTGCGTGTTCGCACTGTAAAGGTACCACAAGTCAAAACCTACACTAACTACAACACGACCCGAGCTATTGGCGGAGTTGTCCACGTTCAGTGAATTTATTTGACAAAACGGAAAAGCAAAATCCCAGCAAAGGATTAATAAAACATACAAGTCCAAGATTCAAGGAAAAAAGCAGTATTGCGAAATCCACTACTGTTTTGGGGGCTGAACCCGGCCGCCTCGCGCTACTTACACTGAGATACTGAAAGCAAAGAAAAAGCCAAGCAATTAAGTCAAATCAAAGTATTTGGTACCAGCATAAGGCGGTAACTACGCAGAAAACAGCTCAAGAGTAGATTCCCGACACAAGTGACACGGAAGTCCGGTCGGGAAAGCTTTGAAACCAAAGGCAAATTAGTCCCACTTTCAGAAGCGCAGGCACTGAGGTAGGCATATCTAAGTGAGCTTCTACTAGACAGGGTAAACGAAAAAGGGGGTGAGAACTGAAATGCGCATAGCACCCAGGTGGGATAAAAGGGGAGGTGGCGGGATCAAGTTTGTAAAAACAGAGGAAATCCGCTGCTGCAGAGCGAACTGAAGTCTGTCTTCCAAAAGCGACGCTGGCGCAATGAGCTTGACACATCGGACAAGAGGACGAAGCGTCCAGCGTGCGGAATTAGGTCATGTTATGCAATGCCAATAGCGTGGCAACGCGAATAGCGTGGCGTTGGCGCTGGCCGCCTACGGAGAGGAAAGCCATGCCAGCCATAAATAGCCTTGCGCTTGTGAACGGCGCGCAACTTGTTGTGGAAAAGGACGTTACACCCCCGAACGCCCACCCACCCTGACAAAAGAAGTTAACAATTATATTTTTAAATACATGTTCTGTGGTTTTTACATAATGACATACATGAATTTCACATAAACTCACACACAAAGTAAAACAAAACCATAACAAGTATAATAAGATAAAGACACATAACTAATAAAAGCAGTTAACACACAAGCAAGACTAAAATAGGAAAGGCCAAGGCAAAACAGTACAACTAAGTAAATAATATAATTTCTTCTTCTTCTTTTTCGGGGAGGGGGGGGGGGGGGGGGGGGGCTTGGAAACATATTCTGCTTTGTGAATTAGCCACAAGTGTGGAAAGATTGCCGATGGCAATACGCTGGCACTAGCAAATAATCATCTGTGAAAACAAAACCGATTGCAAATAAAAGATTGCAGCCAGAGAAGAACATTTCAGGAGAATCTCACATTTTGCATTTGGGAATGGTGAAGTTTCGTTATTCCCATGTATCTGTTGGGATCTCAATGATCTCTATGAAATATTTCACTTCGAGCTATTAAGTGTTTTTGGGGAAGTCGTGCAAACAATTTCAGACATTTCATTTATCATAGTACAACCGAGTACTTAAACACTGGTGGGAATTTGTTTCTGGAAAAAAATTTAAAACAAATTTTAAAATGATAGAACGACATTATAGGTTTGTAAACATGCTGCCTCCACAATGTGTCCTTCTATTCTTGCAATAGTAGAAAAGTAGACAGTTTAAATTGTACAATTTAACAAAATATACCTCCTTTCACTATTCCATCAAGCTTGATGAAAACGTCGACGGAACCAAACGAGTTTCCAAGTTTCATACGATACAATCCGTTCTCTGCTTGGTCTTCATCATTGATGTTCATTGTGCATATGAAGATGTAGAGTTTGTCGTCACTAGGTTGACAATCAACCTGCAGGGCGGTTGAATGTTCACCAGTGTCGTTGGAGACATCAACGTCGGAGAAGTCGGTGCCTAGAAACACCACGCTTTGCATCCTGGGTGAAGGGAAGGCAACAAGCGATATCTGGACTGTTTCTTGCTTGCTGAGGACAAGTGGGTTCGACTGGGATCCTTTGCCCTGGAGCGCGCCATCCAGTCTTAGGGCGCCTTGAGACAAAATACTACAACTTGTTATATACCTCTCTCTCTCTCTCTGAACACACACACACACACACACACACACACACACACACACACACACACACACACACACACGTCATAAATTATATTACATATGAACTGTCTGCAGTCAAGTACGAAATACTCGGTTGTATTCTTTCGTTTTCTGGGCTTGTTTTAACTCGGGAACCAAGCCAATGTTCAAAGGTACCACCTCGACTTTTAGCCACGTGACTGGGGTTAAGTTTGTATCAGATATGAGGTCTTAGATCACCAGTCATTCCAAAGGCTGCAGATTGTACAGGAAAACTGAGACGTTAAATCTTATGAATGCGCAATGTGCTCATCAATGTATAATGCATAGTAAAGAAAGAAACGCTTTGTTGATCTCTTCCGTTGTCAATGCTTCCATCACATCCAGCACCTTGTGTCCAGCATCAGGCGTGCGGTCGCAAGCCCAAACCCCCAAAAAGCACGCGTGGCGACCAGTAGTTTTTACTCATGGCACAACTCGGCCTTTTCACGCCACTCAGAAAACCACTTTCTCGGCTTCACACTGTCTCTGCTGCACTTCTAACATTGAGATCAACGTCCACACTGGTCACAACACAGCCTGAAACATTTCCACACCTGCTCCGTGCAATTTAGGGCGTGACTGAAAAAAAGATTTTTCAGGCTGCATTTATTGTGTTATCCGCTGGCAGACCATACACAAACTTACACCGATTACAGCCACAAACATTGAATGAAACGAAACGCAATACATCGGTGCTTCTAACACTATTTACTTACTGGCACCTATATACTTACAATTCACACGAAGTCTGACGCTCTTCTTATCTGTCCCGTTGTCGTTGCTTGCTTTACATCTATAGATGGCGGCATCCTGACAGCGAGCGGACCTGGTCAGCGTGTACTGTTGGACATTCTCATCGTGACCGATGGTGTGTGAAGTGTCCACCTCTAACGTCTGTCCAGTGTCCACTCTCACCACACGGATGGACGGCTTGCGCCACCCGCTGGCCGCACATGTTACTGTGACGGTATCACTTTCATTGACACTTAATTCGTCAGGATCACCGTTCAGTGTGAGAGAAATGACTGTTGGCGATTTCGCGCCTGTAACAACGCAAGGAAGCGTTTCAGACAAAATCAGACGGACTACATACACAAAATGCTTAACATCATATTCTCTGTTTTTTCTACCATGTTTCCTTAATAGTTTTCTCATTTCAAAATCATGTCTACTGAGCATATTCCGTGAAGCTCTCTAACCGAGTGTAACCCATCAGATCATATATGCTTATCGTACTTAAACTCTCACATGTCTGCAAGATTGACGATGTTTTTGTGTTTAAACCGCTAAATGCATGCATTCGTCCATAGAATGGACCCCTTTACATCCATCCTTTACATCCATCCTTTACATCCACCCTTCAAATCAACACACAATGGGGTGGGTGAGTGTTTGAGGGTTTCACGTGCTTTTCAATCACATGCGGGTGACAGATTATCAAAGACGGGGCAAACGAGCGAAAGGGCAGCACAAATATTTGGCCTCCAGCACTGAACGTCCAACGATATACCGGTCGACTGTCCCGGTTCCATTAATAGACAATGGCAAAAATACCTGAACCAGTTATCAACTAATGTGATCATCAAAGTTTGGATCACGCAAGCCTGAAAATTAGCACACAGATAGCCGGATACTCACGGAGCACCGTCAACGTCACTTCCGACCTATGAGTGTATAATTGAGGTCTCGGGGTCCAGTCTGCGGTGCATACGCAAGTGACGCTATCGTCCTGAGCAGTGGAAGGGTCAAAGTTGACGACGGGAGTCACAGATGACTGACCAAGCGTTGGACGTGGCTCAGTAGTGTCGGTGCCGTCAGCACGGTCTCCACAGTAAAACGTTACTGATGCTACCGGAGGATTTCCACCGGTGACTGTACAAGTCAGCCTCAGACTGGTGCCTTCCGGTACTGTCCGGTCTGCAGTGTAGCCCGAGATGACAGGAGGCAAGTTGGGCGGATCTTTGAATGCAAAACAAGAAGACATCAGTATTCAGTTTTTCCAATGTCATATTGCCTTTTAGGCATGACAGCAAGATGAATCTCGATGGGTATTGCTAAACACACTGATTAAAATGCTAGTTTGGCAGAGCCTTAGGCTTGAGTTTGTAAATAAGCAGTTTTGTCATCGCGAAGACGTAACATACAGACAATTAATGCGAGAAAGAATAAATTGATGATTCAATTGCTAGGAATCAACAGAAATTGCTTCTTTTTTTAAAGAAAATGAAACACTGCTCTCTCTCTCTCTCTCTCTCTCTCTCTCTCTCTCTCCCCCCTGCATGTCCTAGGTTTATACTGCCACGTGGACCAGTTTGCATTCGTTGTCCAAAGTAACATTTTTTCTCACGTAGCCTAGTGCAGACACTCTTAGCCGCGAATTGGTCTTTGTGGCTTGCGCGGCGTCAAGCCTGAAAATCTCTCTCTCTCTCTCTCTCTCTCACTCACACACACACACACACACACACACACACACACACACACACACACACACACACACACACACACACACATTATGTAAAAACATTGACTGCTCACATAAAACTCGGAGTATGTAATCCACTGTCCTTTTAATCGACGCATGTGGTCCCCACGTCAACTTACAGGTATACACACTCTCATCGTGTTCACGCCGGACATTCCTTACAACCAGCTCTGTCGTGTTGGAATGTCCTGGCCACCACACTGTTGCGGCTGGGTTTCCAGGTCTTGTTTCAGATGGGACACATGTACATCGTAGGTCAGTTCCTTCAATCGTGGAATGTGCGCAGTCTGCTAATCTTGGAGGACCTGGGTGTTCTGCAAATGTGTGGGAAGTCTGCCATAAAACACCCCATTTATTAAAGCAAATCGTCGAAGTTTTAAGTTTAAAATTCTTAGAAATCAAAATTTCAACTGAAGACTGGTTAAGTGCTGTAACATTTTAAGAAGAAGATAAAGAACACTTGTCAGTTTTGTAGCTGGCACTTACCAATCTGAACGTTACCAACATGATGCTCTTTAGTTCCCGGAGAGACCCACAAACTGTACTCGTAGCGGTCTTCCACAGTCGGAAGAGGTTCTGTGTAAAAACACGCTCCCCGATAGTACACACGCCCAGAATAGTCTTGGAAACGGGTGGTGGCCATCGGTTCTGTAACCCTCCTTGTCTGCGCGAGCGCACACACACACACACACACACAGACACACACACACACACACACACACACACACACACACACACACACACACACACACACACACACACACACACACACACACGAGTATCGAGAATATCAACAATATAAAGTCTTTTGTCTGATTCCAATTCTATAGATTCCTAAGAAGTGTTCCCGTTCTCTACATTTCATAAATTTGGTCAACGTGTAAGCTGCATTCGCAGCATTAAATCACTTTATGTGTAATCTATTTCGATGCCAAATACGGCGGAATTACGCAATCAGCAATGAACACTTTGTTTTGACGCAACGTACTAACAGAGAAGAGCATGTCACCGGCAAGCAATAAGTACTTGACAAGTGATTCACACCCTTGTGTTCCTTGAAGCACTATGCACACTTACTTGATTGAACTCGACATTCACATATGCAGGATATTGCTTAAGCGTTTTAGATATTTGACTCGTTAGAACCCGTACCTCACATTTTAAACAAAAGAATGAAGTGCCAAGTGTATTCTGAAGGGACTATGTATGATTTAACACAAAGGCCAGCATTGAGCACGCAATATTTAAAGACTTCTTTGAGTTCAGTCGATGCACCTTTAAACGAGGGACGCTGCCTGGCACAAGTGGCAGCAATTGTAAACAGCACAGTGAGATTAACAAACGACGCTTGGGTTGTTATTTTGACAAAGGCGATTGATGTAAATTTTACCAGTCCATTGTGTTTTTGAAACCACGTGCAGCTGTAGGCCCCGGTCGAGCGGTAGATCTTTGGAATGTAGCAATATCCGTTCACAGTCCATGTAGTTGAGTTTATCCATACGGAACACGAGCTTGGATCAGGTGTGCCTGGGTCTGTATAATTAATATAATGACCGTGATATGTGTCTCGTGTTAGCCATCTATTGGCAGCAGCCTGAGCTATCATTATATACTTGCTCTAGTGATAAAGCGAAACTGTTGAGAACGGGGCAAAGTTATTTTTGTTGTTGTTGTTCGTGTGTTTTAAACAGATTTCTTTCATAAGTATTTGATCTGACGGTTAGAATGGGCGGATTTTTTTTCACCAATTCACGCGCACATTTTAATATCGTTTCAAAGTCCTGCTTATTGTCATTAAACACGCATTGATAAATATGATTTCCGGAGCTTTCACAATAAAGATCAGTCATTTTTCAAGATCAAAATTTGAACAAACTGCTGACGGTTAAAAAAAAAACCAACCCAAAACACCCCACATAAATTCGACAGCTTTCTGCTTCATTTACTGAAATTACTTTTCAGAGTTAGTGTTTCCAAAGCCATGGAGTTTTGAGGATATTAATATTTCACGACAGGACACGTAATGTTACACTGCTTCCTAGAATGACTCATCTCCATCATGTGCAAATCTCAACGATTCAATGATAATATTTGAAAACGCAGGCCTACCAAGGACGGCAGAACGTAAACATACATGGGTGCATATACATGTAAAGGCACATAAAAGAGTAACGACCACAACATGGACAAACACAGACACACACGCGCGCGCGCGCTATATGCGTGTCTTCCTCTCAGAAACAAAAATAAAGGGAAGACAACGACAATGAAACACAGATGAAATTATTGTCATTCGAAAAATACTCACAGAAAAAGCGTAGATAACAGGTTGCGGTAGCTGGGTACCAAACATCCCCTTGATAACAAGAAAAAGGTTTGTTGTCCTGTTCTCGGATATTCCCTGTGAAAGTCAGCTTGCTTGTCCCAGGATACGGCCGTTCCAGTTGCACGTGGTAACTAGTGTTTACTACGCAAACATTAATGCTATTGCAGCATCCTATTAATGAAGATGATGTGTCCCAGCAGACAGTATCATGCGGTCCTATGTTGTTACACATCAAGGTAAACGGCCCTCTGTCGTCTTCTCGAAAAAATATGTTGTTGTTGTTGTTGTTGTCACAGCCAGCTATTGTGTAAGCTGTAAATCATGAAATAAAAGGAACTTCAGTTGAGAGAAGTGTATCTACAACCTATATAATGATTGACGAGAATCGTAACCTTAATCAAGCATTGTAACAAAATATTCTTCTCGTCCCGGAAAATGAGGCGTATAATTATGATTATTTTGCAGGCACTGTTAAGGTTGTGGGCGGCCGGTGGTCTAGTGGTTAAGAGACCTGTCACCAATGCGAGAGGTCAGGGGTTCGAGTCCCACTCGGGGCAAAGAATTTTTCCTTCTCGTATGTGGCACCGTTCATTCGGGCCGATCGTCGGGGGTTCTCTCCGGGTACTCCGGCTTCCTCCCCCTCTGCTTTGGAAATGTTCAGCCCACCAAATTTAACAAATAAATGCAATGCTAAATTAAGAAATTTAAATAGCTGAGCTGACCCTTCGCACCACGTGATTGTAATGTGTGTATGTCCGGTGTGTGAGAGAATGTGTGTGATTCACGTGAGCGTGCGTGTTGGGTTCAGTTCGCGGCGCTTTGAGCCGATTCATGAAATTGGGTCAAGCGCCTATATAATACTCATTATTATTATTATTATTATTATTATTAAAAGAAGCACAAGAACCACACACACACACACACACACGCACGCACGCACGCACACCTTTCACCGTCATGTTTTCAGAAACAACGCGAAACCAGCGTGGAGCAATTATTTTGCCGAGCAGTCATTTAGACGAGACTGTGACACTTCGAGGAAACTTCCTTGTTCAGCCTTTGCCCAGTAAGTGGGAAAGGGGATTAGTGCGATCAGCTGCGTCGTCTGTGTGTTTATGTTTCTGTGTGTCTGTCGAGAGCCAAAAAACATCTAAGAAACGATTGAATCAATAAACACCATTATTTTGTGAAGGTTTTCATTATAGTACTCCAAAGCAGTCTCTTTTGGTTATCCTTGAACAGGGGAAAAGGTGATGGGGCTTTGCTTTGAAATGTACGTAATACCACCGGATAGAGTGACTGTACTGGTCATCAAGACCTCTGCTCTCGTCAGCAGATATAGTTCAGCTTGGAGAGCGTTAGACTGAAGATTTGCATGTCCCCGATTTGATCTATACGCGGTGGAAAAGGACGTTAAACTCCCAAACACCCACCCACACACACTCCGATTCGATGAAGGCTTTCGACGCATTTTTTTTCCTCACGATCTCAGCAGTTATAGTTCAGCCTATGTCATTTCCCATGCTCGAGATCACCTTTTATTTTTTGGATAATATTCAGAACTTGCTTCTTTTGATGGGCAGGCAGGACAGGGGCGTAGCCCTTTTTGCTAGTTGCTTTTGTACTTTATAAATCACACACACACACACACACACACACACACACACACCTTCATTGTAACCTACCTTCACAGCAGTGCAGGACAAGAGATAGTACAACGACAGTCAGATGCATTTTTTTGTCAAGAGCTTAAATGTCAATGTTCATCCAATTTGATCAAGGAGTGCAGCGTTGTCAGCGATTTATGACCGCTCTTGGACACATCTCACCAACACTCAAGTCGCAGCATCAGCCATTAGTAGTCCTCAGTAGGCTGACGAAGGCCATGTGATATTATGGTCGAAATATTCCTTGTGTACATAATCAAATCCCGAGTCCTTACTCTCTCTTCATAAAAAGAAGTTGAAGGTTTGCACAGGCGAATCGTTTAGAGGCCCACAACACATTCCATTGCCAGTGAAATGAGTGTACACATACTGAGCCTCTCGATTTAGTATCAACAGCCGTACTCAAGTGCCGCTGAACACAATGTGAACTTCAAACTTCCTAGTCGCTTTTGTGCTACAAGTCCCACTGAGGACATATGTCATGTTGTGTATCCGGACAGTCACAAGTAGACCAGTACAAATTGTGAAGAAACCAGGAAGATGCATGCGTCACAATCTACTTCACACACACACACACACACACACACACACACACACACACACACAGGCTGAGCGACAGTGGATGACAACAACAATGATACATTATATTTCAATGAGATAGGTTGGGTGGGTGGTTGTTCGGGGATTTAACGTCCTTTTCTACCACGTATGGGTGATATCAAAGACGGGACACCGACGAAAGGCCAGCACAAATATTTTGCCCCAACCGGGATTCGAACGATCCGAGCATTAAAGGTCCAGCACTCTACCATTCGGATATCCCGGCTGACCTTCGGTGAGAGAGATTAATACTACCAGTCGTCATTCTTTATAAGCCCGCTTGTTATCTGTCTGAATTCCCGTGTAGCTGAAACGTACCAACGCACCCAGCATAACAAATTTCAGCAAAAGCAGAAATCACAAACACTGGACTCATTTTTAATGATCAAGTGGACCTAAGCCCAAAAACACGAGCAAAAGGCGCTTTTAATAAAGCGCGCGCACACGCACGCACGCACGCACGCACGCACGCACACACACACACACACACTACCCGATAATCAAATAATCTTCTACATCGGCACAGTGTGTGTGCACTTCCGATTCCAGAAATGTATCCATCCTGCTTTGATGTTTGTGCACTTAGGGTTTTATTGAATTTTATCGATGGCACCGGTGACACTTTGAGATATGAAATATATACAATACAATAGAGATAGAAAATGATTTTTGATAAGTCGATATAGACTGACAAAATAGACTGAAAGTGCGGTATACCAAGTTTATTCTTCCAACAAAAGTTTCATGCGACATGACATGAGAAGCCAGCAAGATAAGTCGTATTCTACAAAAAGTGTATTCACAATTTGACACACTTGCAGCATAAGGTCAACTGCGCTATAACATAACTGACATGCAATATAGGACATATTATATTTTTGAAGGGATCAGTGATAATAAGGAGACTTCGTGTTTATTTCTTGCATATTTACCAGGGCCGGATCCAAGGGAGAAGGGGGTGGGGGGTGCTTTGGTATTACAGCACCCACCCACCCTCCCAGCAGTAGCATCAAACTGTAAATAACTGTCTAAATTGAGTTGTAACGCTTGTGTTTTAGTGCCGTATATAACAACAGTTAGAAACTCAAAAACGTCGGCTCTTGTGTTTGGCCTTTTACAAGACCCGGGCAATTGGCAAAAAAAAAAAAAAAAAAGCCCCCCCCCCCCCCCTGAAAACTGATTGATCCGGCCCTGTTTAAGATATTGACCCACTACCACATAAGTGACAGTGCGGGGTGCATCACGGGATTTTTCCTGAAAAGTTCACGGAGGAATAGTTATTGCCGTGTGATATCAGTTCTAAACATCAAATCCCGTAACAGAGATTAAACTATAGGTCTACGTCTTAAGAAGCTGGACCGCGGCCTTAAAACACTTCCTGTTCTTCCACTGAATATTTTGCTCTCTGATATTCTCTAAAATTATTCTCCAAACTTATTCTCAAAAACATTCTCACTGGTATTCAGTTTACTGCACACATATGCATTGCTTGGATAATGTACAAAAAAAGAATGCACAAAATGAATCAATGGATGTTTTCCCATGTACAATCTAATCTGAAAATAATCTCTACAAAGACAGTATGAATATTGACAACTGCATAACAAGGAACGGCCTCACAGCACCTTCTGTTCTTCCATTAGATATTTTGCTCTCTGATATTCTCTAAAAAATATTCCCTAACACACTCTCACTAGCATACAGTTTACTGCACACATATGCAACGCTTGGATAATGTACAAAATTAACGTACAAAATTAATCAGTGGATGTTTTCCCATGTACAAACTGTAATCTGAAAATAATCTCTACGAAGATAGCATGAATATTGACAATTGCATAAGGAGGAAAGGCCTTATAGCACTTTCTGTTCTTCCACAAAATTTTGCTCTCTATTATTCTCTAAAAATATTCTCTAAAACATTCTCACTAGCAAACAGTTTACTGCACACATATGCAACGCTTGACTAATGTACAAAACTGAATCGCTGGATGTTTTTCCATGCACAAACTGTAATCTGAAAATAATCTCTACAAAGATAACATGAATATTGACAATTGCATTAACAAGGAAAGGCCTCTTAGAGCACTTTCGGTTCTTCCATTAAGTATTTTGCTCTCATATTCTCTAAAAAATATTCTCTAAAACATTCTCACTAACGTACAGTTTACTGCACACATATGAAACGCTTTGATAATGTACAAATTTAATGTACAAAATGAATCATTGGATGTTTTCCCATGTACAAACTGTAATCTAAAAATAAATTCCACAATTGCATAACAGGGAGAGGCTTGACAGCACTTTCTGTTCTTACATGAAATTGTTTGCTCTCTGATACTCTCTAAAATTATTGTCTAAAGCATTCTCACTACCATAGTTTACTGCACACATATGCAACACTTGGATGATATAGAAATGTCCAAAATGAATCATTGGATGTTTTCCCATGTACAAACTGTAATCTGAAAATAATCTCTACAAAGATAACATGAATATTGACAATTGCATAAGGAGGAAAGGCCTTATTGCACTTTCTGTTCTTCCACGAAATTGTTGCTCTGTATTATTCTCTAAAAATATTCTCTGTTTTCCCATGTAATGTGAAATTAATCTCTACAAAGACATGCGTATAGTGAACGCACATAACATGAATATTGACAATTGCATAACAAGGAAAGGCCTTAAAGCACTTTCTGTTCTTCCACGAAATATTTTGCTCTCTGATATTCTCTAGAAGTATAGAGCCGGGAGAGCCGAATGGTAGAGCGTTGGACTCTCAATGCTCGGGCCGTGTGTTCGAATCCCGGCTTGGGGGCAAATATTTGTGCTGGCCTTTTTCTCGTTGCCCGGTCTTTGATATCACCCTTACTTGGTGGAAAAGGACGTTAAGCTCCCAAACACCCCCTCCCTCTCTAATAGTATTCTCCAAAACGTTCTCACCAACATGCACTTAACTACTCCTTTTAACGCTTGGATAAATGTATATATACAATTTATCGATGGATGTTTTCCAGTGTACAGACTGTAATCGGAAAACAATCTTTACAAAGAAGCATGAATATTGACACTTTCATAACAAGGATAGCTTTGTTGTTATAATAATAATAATAATAATAACTGAACCCAACACGCACGCTCACGTGAATCACACGCATTCTCTCACACACTGGACATAAACACATTACAATCACGTGGTGCGAAGGGTCAGCTCAGCTATTTAAATTTCGGAATTTAAAATTGCATTTATTTTTCAAATTTGGTGGGCTGAACATTTCCAAAGCAGAGGGGGAGGAAGCCGGAGTACCCGGAGAGAACCCCCGACGATCGGCCCGAATGAACGGTGCCACATACGAGAAGGAAAAATTCTTTGCCCCGAGTGGGACTCGAACCCCCCCACCTCTCGCATTGGTGACAAGTCTCTTAACCACTAGACCACTGACCGCCCCAATATAAGCGCTGTGTGGCAACAGCATAATGTTCTTACCGTTATCGCAGTTGTGAATCATCTTCAGTAACTCTCTTGCACCAGATGTCAAGCCCTCCGAAGGCGAAATGAATCGGTGTTAAAAAAACAACAAAAACAAAAAAACAAAAAAACAACAACAAAAAACGGTAACACGTACAATTCTGTCATCCTGTGTTACAACCCTGGGAGTGCTCAACCCAAGAATGTCACGAACAAGAACAGCACCGTATCGGGAAAAGCAAACATTTACGGCGTGTTTTTCTACACATGGGGTGCAGAGGCCGCGTCAGTGTAATCGTGCAACTCGGTTCCCTCTCCGGGTGAAGTGTGGCCGCGAACCTGAGTCTCTGAAACAGATAGTGAAAACATCATGCTGAACTAGCGGATGTAGCTGGCTTTGCCCGGGCTGATGATGAGATCTGTCTAGTAAAAGGTTTCCGGTCTCTCTGTTTGGCTATTGCTTTTGGGTGCCGGGTCTCCCTAAGTACATGCACCCACCAAATTTTTGATTGCGATGTGAAAACTCTAAATCAATTTTTATATAGCAATTTCACACACACACACACACACACACACACACACACACACTGCTCATTTATATATAGAAGTCAGTCGACGGACTCGGTCTGTATCTGCTGGTGGCGTTTTTGCTGTGTTTTACATAGTTGTTCTTGTTGTTTCCGATGTTTTATTTATTTATCGTTGTCATTGTTGTTGGTTCTGATGTTTATTGGTTATTGTTGTTGCTGGTGGTGATGGTAATACTGATGGTTGTGAGTTTATTTTGCCATATAGATATACACGTGTACCTGATGACGTCTGCTGTGTTCCCCCAGGGTTGATTTCTTCATATTCTCCCCGTGTATCTACATCCCCGGAAGTTCTGCTGTTCGCTGCTGCACCGGTTGGTCTGAGTCCAGTATACGGGTTTTCGTCCTGATCCCTCCTGCGATTTGGACGGTCGTACGTTCTATAGCCTGGTAAAATAAAGCAATAACTGTCTAAAATTTGCAGACAGGAGGCAGAGCAAGTGGTTTTGTATATTTGCCCAGTAGTTTTCAGTCAGAACTCGTTTAAAGTTTATAAGAGGTGTGCAGAGATAGGGTGATGTTGTCGACCTAGTCGAAAGGCAGCAGGAATAGATACGTTTTCAAGTCAGACTTGAAACGATTTATGTCCGACAGGTCTCTCAGACCGGCAGGTAGTGCGTTTCTAAGCTAAACGCTCGCCTACTGTCTTGAGTTTCCGGCGAGACTTTTAACAGTTTTTCAGAGGAAGAACGAAGAGTGCGAGCTGTTTGGTGGACTGTGAGGGAATATGAAAGGTAGGTCGGAAGAGTTCCTTCCAAGAAGCCAATTACCAGTATAAAGATTTTGTACTGAATGCACTCGGAGTATTTTGTCTTCAAAATCAGCCATGCCGCGCTGTTTGGAAACGTTTGAGTCTATCTCAGTATCTGTTGTGCCGGTAGACCAATCTACATCGAATTAAAGAAATCCAGTCGTAATGTGACAAAACTGTGACCAAGTTTTACACAGGCAGTTTCAGATAAGGTCGGATGGAGGCGGCGCACCTAAACTCAAAGATGCTGCCTGTCTGATCCTGCATCGACAATGTTTGATTGACTATTTCATGGAATTCTGAAACTGAATGGTGTTTCCATCTATAATCAGAGAGTCACAATCAACTTTTCTGAGGCGTGACGAAGTACCTGCGCCCATAACTTCTGTCTTGCCTGTATTAAGCATCAGTTTGTTGCTGTTCATCCTTGACAAAGTGTCATGAACACAAGGCTGAAGATCCGATCGAATGGAAGAAAAATCATCTGGCGGTGCACTTTTTGACAGCTCAGTGTCATCTTCATAATTATTTGTGATGGTCACAGCAGCATATGACATCAGATAGGGGCTGGGAGTACAGAGTGAACAGTACAGTGCCCAGCACCGATCCCTGTGCGACACCAAACACAAGAGGACTGGGCACAGATATATTCCATCAACAACGACAGGCTGTAACCTACCATGGGCATGTGATGAGAACCAGTTCAGATCGATTCCCTTCAGACCGTATGTATTTTCTAGTCTTTATCAAAAGCAGAGAGTACTCCAGCGTGTCGAAAACCGCGCTGAGGTCAAGGAGTGCCACGAGAGAAACCAGCCTCTCTTCGGAGGGAACTAACAGGCCATCCATGACAATCAGCACGGCTGTCTCCACGCTGTGATTTTTCCTATATAGGGGAATAGAGGAAGAGGAATAAACAGGAGAAAAAGCACTTACAACAATACTTTCACGGTTTTCTTTCAGAGTTGACAGATTTACATTGAACTATTAAATTGGTAAATCGGAAGGACGTTTAAGAAACACAGTGGGATTTGTACTCACATCGTCTTTGAATGACAAGTACGATGACAATGATGACAACGACAGCGACAACTGATGCCGCAACACCCCCCGCCCTCGCTGCAACTGGGAATGGTTGTTCCTTGTCGCTTCCTGCCAAGGTGCCTTCTTTCAACACCAAATGCAATGACGGCAACACACACACACACACACACACACACACACACACACACACACACACACACACGTGATATTATTCATGCACATTACATAATTTTCTCCACCATTAGAAACCTCACAGTGGCATGTTTATTTGGCAAACAGCCTTAGAGCTTGGCTGTTTACAGAGTGGGTGGGTGGGTGTTCGGGTTTTTAAGGCTGTTTACAGACTTAAATGTAAAGTTACACTGCCCGCACATGTTATTGTGACGGCATGACTTTGATTGACAGTTCGTTCGTCAAGAACATCGTTCAGTTTGAGAGAAGTGACTATTGGCGATCCCCCGTCCGTAAAAACGAAATGAAACGTTTCAGGCAAAATCAGACCGGCTATGATGCACATAAATATAATCATATGTACTAAATGCTGGCTATAATCAACAACCAGATTTTCTTCCATGCTTAATTAATAGTTAACAGTCGCGCATTTTTCATTTCAAAATCATGTCTGCTGAACATCTCCAGTGAATCTCTCAAACCAAGCGCAGACCATCAAATTTGTAATGCATTATAAACCTAAACATTATTCTTCACGTCGGAAAGAGCTACTATGTTAGTTTGCCTAACCCTCTATATGCTTGTATTCATCCGGACACTGTTTACCCATTACATCTATGCTCCAACTCAATACACAACGACAAAATACCTCTACCAGTTACCAAACCAGTTTTGATAACCAAAGTCTTTAAATAAAGACACAGATGGCTGGATACTCACGGAACACTGTCAACGTCACTTCCGAACTATGAGTGTATGATTGAGGTCTCGGGGCCCAGTGTGCGCGGCATACGCAAGTGACGTCATCGTCTTGAGCAGTGAAAGGGTCAAAGTTGACGACGCTAGTCACAGACGACTGACCAGCCTCGAGAGACTCAGTAGTGTAGTCAGTGCTGTCAGCACGGTCTCCACAGTAAAACGTTACTGATGCTACCGGAGGATTTCCACCGGTGACTGTACAAGTCAGCCTCAGATCAGCGCCTTCCGGTACTCTCCGGTCTGCAGTGTAGCCCGAGATGACAGGAGGCAAGTTGGGGGGATCTTTGAATGAAAAACAAGAAGACGTCAAAATTCAGTTTGTCATTTTGTCTTTTGAATCTCGATTGGCATGCTCAACACACAATGATTAAATGCTAGTTTGGCAGAGCCGTAAGTTTGAGTTTGAGTTTTTGTAGATTAGCGTTTTTTGTTTTTGTTTTTTTTTCTCCGTCAAGACGAAACAGACAGACAAATAATGCGAGAGAGAATCAAGAATTCGATCAATCAGTTTGTATGAATCAACAAAAATATACAATGTACTGCCATTTTACATTATCGTCAATATTGGAAAAGAGGGGAGGAAGGATGGTTGCGAAAAGAACACCTCTCTCTCTCTCTCTCTCTCTCTGACTGTTTCACGTTAACTACCGTTGAAAAATAAAGTTTTCTTGATTCCTCTCTCTCTCTCTCTCTCTCTCTTTCTCTCTCTCTCTCTCACACACACACACACACACACACACACACACACACCAATAATGTAAAAAACACTGACTGCTCACATACAACTCGGAGTGTGTAATCCACTGTCTGTGGTGCGAGTGGTCCCCATGCCAACTGACAGGTATACACACTATTACCGTATTCACGCCGGACATTCCTTACAACCAGCTCTGCTGTGTTGGAATGTCCTGGCCACCACACTGTTGCGACAGGGTTTCCAGGTCTTGCTTGAGATGGGACACATGAACATCGTAGGTCAGTTCCTTCAGTCGTGTAATATGGGCAGTCTGCGAATCGTGGAGGACCTGGATGTTCTGGAAATGTGTGTGGAGACAGAGTTAACACGTTCAGCCCGCCGCACGCGCAGCGCGCGTCCCAGCCGAGCCGTCGCTGTCAGCCTAGGACCGACCAGCGCGCGTTCTTGTCAATGAAATTTTCCATTGCCTCCGTATGTGGTCACCTAATGAATATTGATGACTAAAGGGAGCTAACTCGAGGTAAGCTTTCCCTAACTTCCGCTCACATCCGAGAAGGCCCACGTGTTCGTGTTTTGGAGCGATTTTTATCGGATTTTTTTGCGTGTGTTTTGCGATGGCGACCCGAAGATCACACCTGACGGTCAGGCAGGTGTTACAAGACGTGATGGTGGACAAAAATAGCGACTACGAGCCTCTTAATGACAGCAGCAGCAGAAATTCAGACGAAGATGAACCTGCCTTTGTTTCAGCCTGCCAAAACGATGATAACTCTTGATTTGAACAGTATCGCTGATCGATCAGATCAGAATGCGAGAAGAGGGGATGGAACTGGAAGAGGGGTGCAGGAGGTGTGTTTTTGGATTCTGTGTGATCTGGTGACTGCTAATAATAGTAATAAATGCATCTGAAAACAGGTCAGTGGTGTTTTTATTTCAAATTTGATGGCATTTCATTGTGTGTGGTTGTGGTGTGTGTGTGCGAGTGTGTGGTGTCTGGTGAAATTATCGGTATTGTGAGAAATGATGCAACCGCTAGTTTACAAGTATCGACCAACACAACCCAAACTCTGTAATAACATTGAACATTATGTCTGCAACAAGTGTGCAAAGCTTTGTCTCACTACATCAAACCGTCTGGGAGATATTTAGTGTTAAGTAACATGACCCTTCCTCTCAGCTGTGATCACTGAAAACCCCCTAGGCAGAGGCTGACAGCCTGCCTTGGTTCCAGCCAGGGCTGAAACACCTCATTTCATAAAGCAAATCGTCAAAGTTTTAAGTTGAAGTTTCTTAGTATTCAAAATTTCAAAGACTGGTTATGTGTTGTTTACGAAGAAGATAAATAACACTTGTCGGTTCCGTAGCTGGCACTTACCAATTTGAACGTTACCAACATGATGCTCTTGAGTTCCCGGAGAGACCAACAAACTGTACACGTAGCGTCCTTCCACAGTCGGGAGAGGTTCTGTGAAAGAACACGCTCCCCAAAAGTACAGACGCCCATAATTGTCATAGAAAGAAGTGATGGTCATAGGTAGTGTGTCGTTCATTGTCTGCACACACACACACACACACACACACACACACACACACACACACACACAGAGAGACCATGAGTATCGAGACATTCAACTAAGTTCCTTGTGGCTGACCCGAGTTCTACGAATTCTATAGAAGTTCTCTAGATTCTATATATTTCGTCAGCGTGTAAACTATATTTGCAGCATTAAATCACTGTACGAGTAATCCTTTTCGATAGGGCGGATTCAGGAAATCGGCACTCGGCAATAGTCACTTTTGTTTTGACACAATATGCAAACAGACAATGTTTTGGAGAGTAAGTCACAAGCACTCAGAAAGTACTTGACAAGGGTTTCATACCATTTCTTCCGTAAACTCGACATTTACATATGCTGCATAGTTGATAAGCTTTATAAATATTTCACTGGTTAGAACATTTCAAACAACAGAAAGAAGTGCCAAGTGTAGTCTGCAGGGAGTATGTATAAAGGCCAGCACGCACACGCAATATTTGAAGACTTCTTTGAGTTCAGCCAACGCACCTTAAACCGAGGAACGCTGAAACAAAACAACTTGGCATAACTGGCAGCAAACATATACAGCACAGTGAGATTGAAACACACAATGCTTCGGTTCTGTTCGACCTGTGGCAAAAGTTTAAAGCATTTCTTTATATTACAATGCCAGTAGTTGGTCTCTCAGCAGCTCTGGGAGTGGCGCTTCAGTCTCTGATTCAGGAAAAGTCACTGTCGTCTTGGAAAATTTCCGGTGACAGCGAGAGTGTTTTCGTTTTGAGGCTGACCGCCTGTGAGAGTACAGCAAATGTGTGTGTGTGTGTGTGTGTGTGTGTGTGTGTGTGTGTGTGTGTGTGTGTTGGTATGAGTTCGGGAGTACGCGTATTGAGTCACTCTGTGAGAATTTTGCGCTATATACGTACAATTCATTATTATTATTATTATTTTCTCATTCTTTGTTTTGTAAGATGTACACCTGTTTAAATGGAACGCCTTTAAAGGTAAAAAAAAAACAACCAACAACAATGCTTCGGTTGTTATTTTGACAAACGCGATTGATGTAAATTTTACCTCTCCATTGTGCGATTGATACCACGTGCAGCTGTAGGCCCCGGTCGAGCTGTAAATCTTGGGGATGGAGCAATATCCGTTCACAGTCCAAGTAGTTGCGTTCGCCCATACAAAACACCAGTCTGGATCAGGTGTCCCTGGGTCTGAATGATGATTATTACAAGGAGTTTAATATGTGTATCGTGTTGACCCTTAGCAGCAGCATGAAACATATTTACAACCTTAATCTAGAGATAAAGCGAAACACGAAAAGTTTGGACGTGCAGGTGAGAAAGGATTATGTAAATAAATGTATTATTTATTTGATCTCCTAGTAAGAAGACACGCATTTTTTCTTATGAATGCAAGTGCGCACTCCAACATCGTTGTCTGCTTCGCGTGAATGTACACATTGAGGAATATGAAACACTGACAATCAAGATCAATTATTTTTCCAGGTAAAGAAATATGAACACACTGTGCTCAATATTTTTTTTTAAGATTCGTCAACAAAGTTGTCTCATTTTGCGCACTCTGTCTTACTGCAAACTCATTTATGCCTAGTGTCCCTACATGAGGACGCTGAAGACTCCTTCATCTCACACTAAGCAGGTTCACTTTTCAATTGATTTACTAATTGACTTTGCGAGAGGCGGTTCTCACTTAATGATTCGTGGGAGCCCATTTTGCATGCCAGCATAATTATGGTCTCAAGGTAGGGTATTACCTCTTTACTCGCTGACAGTGATATATAGACAGTTTCAAGAAAATTGTGATTATTCCAAACTTACGAGCAGTTTACATTTGTTGGTATTAAATTGGATTTTCTTGTATGCCTGGTTGATTATTCAGCACATAAACTTGCATCGATTTTTTTGTTTGTTTGTTTGTTTGTTTGCTTTTCCTCCAATTTCTAATACCTTTTCCCGCAAAACTGACCATAGAAATGACAAAATAATATTGGCTCTTTTAAGAGATAAAGTTGTCAAAGTTGAAAGCCATGTAGTTCTGGTAATATTGATATTTGTTATCGGCTTCATAGAGGGACTTATCTCTAAGTGCACAGCTCGGCGATTAGAATATTCGTCTTTGAAAAAGCAAGCCTACCAAGGAGAGTACAATGTAAACGTAAATGGGTGTGTACGCAACAGCAGACAAAAGACCATCGACCAACACACACACACACACACACACACACACACACACACACACACACACATACACGCGCGCGCACACACACACACACACACACACACACACACACACACACACACACACACACACACACACACATTCTATGCGTGCTGCTTTCTCACAAACAAGAATGAACGGTAGACAACAAGAAAACATAGATGCAATTTTGACATTTGAAAAGTGCTCACAGACAATGCGTAGATAACATGTTGCGGTAGCTGGGTACTGAACAGCCCCTTGATAACAATAGAAAGGTTCGTTTTCCTGTTCTCGGATATTTCCTGTGAAAGTCAGCTTGCTTGTCCCAGTTAACGACCGTTCCAGATGTACGTAGTATCCAGTGTTTACTTTGCAAACATAATTATAGCAGTATCCTATGAATGAAGATGGTGTGCCCCAGTAGACAGTATCATGCTGTCCTATGTTGTTACACAGCAAGGTAAACGGCCGTCCGACGTCTTCTCTAAGAAATATGTTGTTGTTGTCGTCACAGCCAACTATTGTGTAAGCTGTAAAACATGAAATAAAAGGGAATTCAGTTGCTATGTTCACACACACACACACACACACACACACACACACACACACACACACACACCACAAACAGACCTTTCACCATCATGATTTACAAAAACAACGCGTAACCAGTATGGAGCAGTTAATTAGCCGAACAATCATTTACACGAGACTGTGTCACGGACACTTCAGCTTCAAGGCAACTTCCGTGTTAAGCCCTAAACGTAAACGGCACAGTAAACGTTAACATCGGCCTTTTCTCAGAATCTACAAACAGCGGAGGCAACAAATTTGCCATGCCGAAAATTCAAAACATATCATTATGAATGGCCTTGATTCAACGTGAAGGTCACTAAAGTAGTCTGTTTGGAACATTAACATTGGCATTTTCTCTCAATCGACAAATACTAGAGACTTTAAACTCTGCAAGATGATGTACATTGACCAGAACTTTACAGATATGTCTGTATTCATTGACGTGGGGTCAAGATCAATGCCAAGCTGTTTGCGAAAACCTTTAACGTTGTCGTTCTCTCAGAAACAACCAACCAACAGCAGAGGCACCAAACCTGGTACGCTCATAGACAGCAATAAGACCTTCCAAAACATTACATTTTGAATGATCTTGACTGAAGGTAAGGTCAATAAAGCTGTCTGTTGTATTTACATTACCATTTTTGCAAAAACTACAAACACTAGAGCCATAATGATAGACAGCGTTAAATCCTTACTTACGGATCTTATTAGAATGACCTTCAGTCAAGGTCAAGGCCATACAGGCTGCCCTTAGAGACACCCTACTCGGCATGATAGATAGTGAGAAGAGCGATAAGAAATACCAACATTATCTTTTGAATGACCTTGACCCATCTCACAAGTGAGCCAAGCAGGCTTTTGCCCCTCTAGTTCCTGAGTGTGATAATTATCGGAAGCCTTTTTTGGGTAACCTTGAACAGGGGAAAAGGCCACAGGACTTTGTTTTGAAATAAATGATAATAATAATAATAATAAATTGCTTTATATAGCGCAGTATCCCAGCAGATGCTGGCTACGTAAAGCAACCATATGGATTGACTTTGTATTGGCAAGCCCTCTGCTCTCGTCAGCCGAAACAGCTCAGCTTGGAGAACGTTGGATTGAAGATCTAAAGGTCCCCAATCGACACACTTTCTTTTTCTCCCGATCGCCGTGGTTTTAGTTCAGTTTATCATGTTCCATGCTCGAGATCACTTTTTATTTGATATATTCAGAACTCGCTCCCCTTGATGGGCAGGCAGGGCTGGGGCTTTACCGCCGCCTTGGCGTGGCCTTATTTTTCTAGTTGCTTTTGTAATTCACACACACACACACACACACACACACACACACACACACACACACACTTGTAAAACAAACATTGCAACCTACCTTCACAGCACTGCAGGACAAGAGATATTAAAATTACCGTCAGATGCATTTTTTTGTCAAGTGGAAAGTCATTGTTCACCAAAGATGATCAAAGAGTACAGAGTTGTCAGCGATTTTTGGAAGGCCTCTGTGCACATCTCACCAACACTCAACTCGCAAAATCAGCCATCAGAGTTCTCAGCATGCAGGCTGTCGAAGGCCATGGTATGTTATGGTTGAAGTATATTGCTTGTGTGTATAATCAAATCCCGGGCCCTTACCCTCTCTTCATGAAAGAGGGTCAAGGTCTGCGTAGGCGAAATCGTTTAGAAGCTCGCAACACAATAACACATTCCATTGCCAATGAAATGAGTGTACGTCTGCTGAGCTTCTCGATTTCGCATCAGCAGCCGTACTCAAGTGTCGCTGGACGCAATTTGAACTTCAGACTTCCTGTCGTGCACCATTGAGAATGAATCTTATATTGTGCGTCCGGATGTTATCTTCCGTTTTCACTACGACACAATCGCGAGTGGGCGAATACTAATTATGAAGATACAAGCGCCAATTCTGCTATATACAAAAAAAAAGACTGACAGGCAGAGATACAGACAGCGAGTGACAACGACAACAACTTTATTTTTCAACGAGAGAGATGAGTACATGCAATCAGTCCTCGTCCTCTTTCAGTGGGCTTGTTATCTGGCAAAATTTCCAGACAACAAACCTCAGCAAAAGCAGAGATCACGAAAATTGGACTTGGAAAAATTATCAAGTGGGCCTATTCCGAATAATATGAGCAAAAAGCGCTCCGTTGACACTTTTATCACACACACACACACACACACACACACACACACACACACACACACACAACCTTTCCCGGTTGAGAATCAAATAATCTTTTACGTATATAGGTACAGAATGTGTGCACTGGGGGTTCCAGAAATGTACACATCCTACCTTGATGTTTGTGTGCACTTGTGGTTTTCTTGAATTTTATCGATGAAAAGTGTTAACATTTTTGTTATCAGATATGAAGAGACTGTCTCGACCCTGTCACGCGCTCGTTCACTCGGGAACACGTACGCTCGAACACACGAAAACAGGAATACACGAAAATGTCTACTCTTTATGTACAAAAGGACGGACAGACAAGTACACACATGTTCAGTGGCTCGTTATGACAGTCAGAGTTTACATGTAATAACATTTATTTGAATCTACCTGTGACCCGTGGTGTTGGGTACTGCTGTGTAAAAAAGAAAAATTCTATGTAAATTAATACTATAAACACACCTAAAATTTGAAACGATTTCAGGAAATGATTTTGTGAAGTCTGAACGAAGATTTGAACTTTTAAAAGAATCGTTCTAAATCTGATCAGTATCAATTGACAGCTGGGAACAAAAAACATTTACAGTAGTCATTGTTTGAGAAAATGGTCTAATAATAAAGCAAAGAGCATGTCCTCTTTTATTCTGAGCGATATGACAGAATACTGTTGTGCTGCTAGCATTTGAGTTCGGCATGCATGCTACAGTGAGAAATTCGTGACAAACAACATCAACATTTAAAGTGTCGGAATTTAGAATTGGAGTAGCGCCCCCTTATCATCCCAATAACCACCCATTACTGATCAGCAGCTTTCTGCGATTTATTCAATATACGTTCAGAGAACGTGCATTGACAAGCAAGGGTGGATGGGTGTTAGGGACTTTAAACTCCTTTTCCGCCACGTATGCGTGATATCAACGACGGGGCAACGAGAAGAAAACCAGCACAAATATTTGGCCCCAGCCGGGATTCGAACTCACGACCCGAGCGTTGAAAGTGCAACGCTCTACCATTCGGCTATCTCGGTTCACACTAACAAGCAAACTAAAAGCGTTCAAACGTGAATTTGAATAGTCCGAAACGTGCTACACACTCCTGTAGCATACTTCTTTACATGTAAAACATTAAGTCTTTATACACTCTGTCTCTTCTTCTTTACTTTCCTTTGTGCCACTGTTGACAGTAGGCCGGTCATAAATCAACTTGGCGACGGTAGCAACGGCAAACCCAGGCAATATATACTTTGTGACAGATTTCTACCGTTTACTTGGTCGCTGTCTAACATGCATCAGCGTGTCGTATTCGTCATCAGGATCTCGGCAAGCTGTGTCACATCGATCCGAAGAACACAAAACAAACCAACACCTTCTGTTATCTCAATTCAACAAAGTGGTTATATAAAAAAAAATGTCTCTTCTCGTGGTAGGAAAGATAGTTGTATCATCAATCGTCGTAAAGTTTGGCTGGCGATCTATTATATTGGACAACACGAAGAAGACGCGACGGAGACTGTAAATGAAAAGTACGTTCAAGGAATGTGAAACTCCCCTCTGCACGCTCAGCTAAGGAGGATGGGACACTGTTTTTGTACACGGGTACTTTTCCAGTTTTCCCTAATGTCGCAGAAGGTAACAAATGAGAGCCAGGAACCCAGCTGAAACCAGTACACACGGTCGAGACCAGCAAGCAAACCAACGTAGATGTCTTCTTCAGGGACACACAAGCAAGAACATGCGGCAGCACTAACAGTTTGCTTAAGAACGCTGCGAAAGTGTCTACTATCAACGTTATTTCAGGGTGTTGCCATGGTATCAGACACAGTACCGATGTGGCTGTACAGCTGACCTGCATCAGGATTCGTGGGAGTATCGGAGTTACGTAAATGGAATGTGAGAACATTGTATTCGTCATCGCCACCATATGTCTTCACCGGATCTGACGTATCTTTTGGGTTGGGTTTTACAGCAGCTGTAGGCTTGGACTTGAGGGTAGGTTTGGGCTTCAAGTCTGGCTTGGGCTTCTGAACTTCGCCATAGTTACCATCCCCTTCATCAGCATTTTGTTGCACTGGGCTGGACTTTCGTGTGCCAGGTTTGTTGACTTGGGCATACACGTCTCCTCCAGTCTTGGGTCGTGATTTGTTCACCTGGGCGTAGACATCTGGCTGAAAAGTTGGTTCTGTGTTTCTTTTCCTCGACTTCTCAACGACGGCGTACTCGTCTCCTTGCGTGGCTGGGCCAGAAACTGCAACAGCAGGTTTAGATATTGGGGTATCCACATCACTATACAGATCATGATCCAGTGATGGCTGGTGTGTCTGAGTGAAGCTTCCATTCCCTTGTGGCGAACCTGTGCTGACTGCGGCGTATCCGTCATCGTAGGAATCCAGATTGTGATCTTCGTATGTATGGTCGACTGTGTCCAGAGCCGGTTGTTTCTGTGTGGTGTAATGACGAGAGGTGGGTTGGTGTATGTCGTTGGTCTCGTACGGGTCTGGTCCGGGCTCATAAAGCGTATTGACATGCTCCTCGAGTTCTGACAAAAGGGAAAGTGAAAACAATGAGTCATTGTATTAGCGGAGAAACTGAATGAAATTGTAATAATGATTGGAAACTCTGAAATACTTAATCTGTGGATTGTGTGTTGACTAGATATGGTTAAGACCTGTTAAGACCACACACACACACACACAGACACAGACACAGACACACACACAGACACAGACACAGACACACACACACACACACACACACACACACACACACCAGAGACAAAGTGAGTACCTTGATCATGATCTCCGTTGGACTGTGTGTATTTCCCTGTAAGATAGAGACATAAAGGACGCATCTTTTACCACCCACATTTGGATAAACAGTGTAATGGCCGTGGACTTGATAAGTACCTAGGATGTTTTACCACTTTACAATATATGATTATTGGTTTGGATGTCGATAGGCTGAAATAGTTCATAGGTTTTGTGAGAATTAGTCTGTGGCTTGTGCACGTGGTGGAAAAGGACGTTAAACTCCAACATCCACATGACTTTCACGTTTGGATTCGTACATCTGACTACTTCATGGCATGACATGTCGTGTAATACGCACTTTTGTCTTACCACCAAGACAAAGGAATAGATTGAAACAATGATAAGCCAGTAGCACTCAACGAACCTTTTCGTCTTCTGACGATAACGACAACGACGATGACGACAATGGTGATGACGACGACAGCCCCGGCCACCCCACCTGCAATTGCAGCGACTCTGCCGTTGCTTGCTGTTTCGGAGTTGTCTCCTCTTTGACCGCCAGGTGACGGCTCCTCGGTTGTGATGCCGTTTATAGTGGTTGTATGAAGAGCACTTGAAGTCTGTATGGGTGTTGATGCTGTGGGAGCTGTCGAATACAAATTGTAACCCAGTTCAGAATACTTCATTAGGGAAGGGCGTATCCATCAAAAGTGACATGCAAAAGATGACTCTGACGATTAAGGCTGCCGAAGTCGAAATTAGGCTCCGAGTCAGTCATGGCCAGCCATGTTAACTGCTAGTGAGGTCAGTGACATTAATATTCATACGCTGAAGTTTCACTGTTGATCATCGACTTGGGATCATAGTGCAATAACCACCGTCAATATTAATGCGAAAATGAGAGCGTCAAATTCATTAACGTGATTGCGTTACAATGTACAGTAACCCACACTTGTGTCGACGTACAGGGTATTACATCATTATGAAAGATCTGGACCAAACTTACAGCGGAATATGGCGCTGGAGGTGTCAAAGGAATAAACCATCAAAGAAAACAAAATCAAGTGATTCTGTCAAAAGGAGGGGGGGGGGGGTCATTGCTCTTTCCTGGTTTTTGCTAAGGTAATGTGCTGCCTTTCGAAATAAGTAACTAAATAAATAAACGTTAATGTGACGCAGCAAGTCACACATATCTCTCTCAGGAATTCAATGTAAAAGTGAAGATCGCTAAATATGACAAATGAGAAAGACCATGACTTACCAACTGTCCTAGGTGATGTTTCCGCTGGGTCAGAAAAAGAAAGACATGATGAACCATAATGCAAGAATGTACAATTAGAAACAATAGTTATGAAGAGGACGAGTAATACAAACTAGATGAACTGCAACTTTAAAAAATAAATATACAAGAAGACACTTGATGCGCAAGCTTAATTTTTTTCTAAAAAATTATATGCACTGTTTTTGCAACCATCCGTAGATTATTTTCTTTGCTGCCATGACACAATGAAATAAAGTTTTTTGACAGTTTAAAAGTTCTGGCATTCGACACGGAGAAATGAGGACACGATGGAAGCATAGCGTTTCAGAATGCTAAGCGTGTTTCTTTTAAATGTCGCATTTGTCGATCTTGAAAACAAATCTGGAAAACATCCACACGCAATCAGAGACCTCACGTAAGAAGCTACACCTGACACGTTGAAATGGCATACATACCAGTATCAGTAATGTTAAAACTCAGTCGAAAGCTGGCGTTCACAACCGTTCCGCTTTTTCCAAATGTAACGGAACACGTGGCCTGTCTCCCGGAATCTGTATCTGCATCAGGTGTGAATGCACACGTTTGCGTTGTGGCATCGCTGTCACAGGTGACGCCAGTCCACTTGAAGAGGTTGTTAGATACATCAGGTTGAAAACCAGCGCAGGTCATAACCAAACGGGGTGTACTGCCGGGCATTATAGCCAGAGTTTGCGAAATTGACTGCTGTTCTCCTGCTATGAAGTCTTTCGGAGCTGGAACACATTAATTTATTTATTTATTTATTTATTTATTTGTTTGTTTATTGTAGACAGAGAAATTCTCTCATTTTTATGATCCACCTTTCATGCTTTTGCCCGTCAATTGACAAATTCTTACCGTAGTATATCTAGTCTACAGAGTAATGATAAACTTTACTATGAACGGTTCAACATCGAGTCGTGTGAATGAAATTATCTAGTTTTAATTGAACCGTAGTGTAGCGCAACACAGTAAATGCACGATGAATTAAAGGCTTTGGAAATTATATAACAAAACTTAGTAGTAATCGTATTATAAGCAAACGTACGTATCTGGACGCTTTCCAAAGGTCCAAATTCGAGTCGTATGAATGAGTTTTAATTGAACCGGGTTGTAGTGCTACACAATAAATGCGTGATAAATGCGTGGCTTTGGAAATATAAACAACAACAAATTAGTAGCGGTCGTGATATAAACAAACGTACGTATCTGGACGCTCCCGACGAGTGTATTTTTTGGCCCTGGAGTAAATGTTATGAAGAAGTTGTGGGTGCCGTTATTCATGGAAGTGGAGAACGCACATGTTGCTCGGTAAAAGATGTTGGTTTCGTTCTTTGGACTTGTTATTAAAACTGTTTCCAGCGGTATGTTTGAAGAACCAGTCTAAGACAAAAAATAGGCAGGCCTAGTGGTACACAGCTCGTATGAATCCGTGCTTTTGGTGTTTTACCCACAATAATAAGTCTCTAATGCGACCCCCCCCCCCCCACACACACACACACACACTGCATGAGTAGTTTCTTCGTTTCTCCACTTAATGATAACACATGGTCGTAGTCTGGACTTGATGATTGTTAGGGAAAATGTTACCTTGGATCTTTTTCAATCAGGAAAATACCCCTCCCGGCCTCCGGAAGACCCTGAGTCGAATCCCAGCCGAGTCAAGAGGGATTTTACCTACATAATTATGTCGGCTTCTACCCAAAGTGGACGTGTTACGGGCCCAGCAGGGAGGCTGTTGCCGCGCAGCTGAGACGCCCTCTTCACGGGTACGACTTTACGCTAGCTTCCCTTGTTATTTGGACGTGTGAAAGATGACACGGCCGGCACCGCCGTCACGGTAGTTTAGGGGCCTCGTTAATGCCAGGATATTGATGACAGACAGCCTCCAAACACAGTGACCTCCACAGCCATACCATTATCCTTGTCCTCATATCGTATCATAATAAGAACTACCCAAGTTACTGAGCGTAACTAGATTAAACTCATGGCCTGGGAGGAATTCCACTGGGGTTTGCACAGGGTTAGGAGAGCAAAACATTAATTAAATAACGAATAACATGCGAGTGCACGCGAATGTGTGCATGGAGCTGAAGTCGAAGATGTTAGCGTTTACTTTTGCCTGCGATACATGTAGATGTGTTTTTCAAATGTCAGTGGACACTTCTTTTTTCAATGAACTGAAAACTCACATTTGTTTGAGCAGCATAACCCCATTGACAACTGTAGAGATTGTCAGAAGTGAACCACTTCTCTGTGTAACAGGACCCAGACACTGTTTTATTGTCGGGGTGAACGAAGATCTTGCATTGAGATGGCTGACCGTAATCTGTCGTGAGAAGTAATGAAATGCAATGCAACAATGATGTACTTACAACACAATAAAATGTTTATCGGGTATGATAGTGCTTGAATCTCGTAAAATCCACACTAATATAAGCGTCCTATTTCTGGCGATAGTAACATTTTTCAGTACGAAGATGTAGGAATAAACTCATAGATTCGTAACCACTTACTCGACAATAGCCACTTTCTGAATGATACCAGTTATCTCCTAAATATGACTACATGTTTACACAAATTCATTAAGCAGCTTTCCAAACGACAGAGCGATTCTAAACGACAGAGCCAAAAATATGATAATTATCACTAAAGGTCACTACAGAGTCAACGGCTAAAAGACTGTATAAGGCTGTAGCCAGAAAACAACATTTAAAAACAATAATTGTGGATCTTGAAAACAAATCTGGAAAACATTCACATACTTAAAGATCCAAGCTCCCAACAAAAAGTTTTCCGAAGCGTGAAAAGAAATTACAGAGTTGACCATGCAAGCACAGTCAACTCTGTCACAGTTGCAGAGTTTTCAGCGTCCCTGAAACCCAATAAAAGCCAAGGGCAGCATGACTTCACAGCTCAATGTCTGCGTCTTGACACTGAGCGAGAAAGATCGCGCAGCACTCAACATCCGCTAGACACTGTAGCGATGTGTCTCGCTCACTGACCAAAAGCCAAGTAATGTCACGGCAAACTCGTGCTCTGGTTTTTGTAAGGGTCCCCGAAGCGCTGAAAACTCTGCAACTGTGACAGAGTTGCCTGGATTATGCACAGCAGAATGAGTCAAAGTAAAATTGTTTCACACCTCGGAAAGCTTTTTGTTGGGAATTTAGATCTTTAACCCTGGTACACCGGTCTGCTTTCATAGCTAACAAGGGCGGAAATATGTACTCACGTAAAACTCTGGCTTTGCAGATGAATGCATTGGAGCCACCTTCAATTGAACATTTCAGATGTTTCTTACTGAAGTAGCGATGGTTACTTTGTATAATCATAGTACTGTTGGTCTCCGTTCTAGAAAATGTCGTGTCACTACTGCTCGTGTTGCACGAGCTGTTTGGGGCGAATGGTGGACACCTGCCAAGTTCCACCCGCACATAGCGTCCTTCAGGGTCAGTATCAATGTACCACACAACAGTGTCCGTTGCATCCAGATTAGTACAATGTATCTTGCTTTGTTCTTGCTCCTTGATATCGACCCAGTTGGACTGACAATTCTGTATGTGGACCGTGGCTTTTTAGAGAAAAAAGCAACAAAAGACGAATAAACAACAATTGCTATTCCTGTTTTACAGGGTCTGTGTGTTCGTGTTTTGCACAGGTATTTTCTTCTTTTGGGGCTGGTGACGGAGGGGCGGGGGAGCTTTGAGAGACAGAGTAAAAGACTAAACTTCTTTTTCTTTTCTTTTTTTTTCTTTTGCATTACCTGATTTTCAGAACGGAACTATGGCCATAGAAAAGCGTCATATTTCAAAAAATGGCATTGACGATTCTAGGTCACTGTTCGGTGAGAACGATTCTCGAACACCGACATTAGTAGGCAGCAACAACGACAAGAAAACATTCACTTTCATGGAGACTAAGGGAAGTATTCACTCGGTTAGACATTACATATTTGGACACACTGTCGTTGTCAAGCTGTAATAAATTTAATCCTACACACCTAGCCACAACAAACCGAAACAAGTTTCCATCAATGAGCTGAATTGTGTTTACTTTTATGAACTGAAACTGTCACTCTCTATATTACAGGTGTATTAGCTTCAATAAGCCTGCTGCTGTTGTAGGAGGTGTGTGTACATTAAGGTTTCGCTGGGACGGGCGGCCCATTGCCTGTTGTTAAAGCGCCGTTAATACCACTGTAGATACACAATAGTTCCTTTTGCCAACATTAGCTTGTGTGAGGCGAGCAGGGAGTAAACAAACGTCAGAAGTACAAATACGTATCATGTGACTAAGTATACCAGTGGCGTACCGTAAATATCGTGGAAGGGAAGAATCAGAGCTGATAGTGCCAGATAAATGGCGTAGTCCATCGTTACTGTACACAACACAGCCCGGTCCAAACTACGCGTGAAGAACGAGACCAACTGTCAGCCACTGAGTATTGCTTCCTTGTACGACACAGGTGTCATAAAAATAGCTCGACAGGAAATGGCAACTCTACAACAGGACAGACGATACGAGCTCTCTCTCTCTCTCTCTCTCTCTCTCAGTCGAGTATAGTGCAAATACATTGTAAACAACATCGATTTTCCTTCAGCTGACTTTAATACTTATTCGATTTGGGCTATTGCGTAGCAAGAAATCCAGCAAACACTGTCCTATAAAGAATTGGCACATTTACAAGACCAGTGGTTGCACGTTCTCGCGACATGTTTACCTGAGAGGGTTTATTACTCACCCCCACCCGGCACCGATGAAAAGAGCGTACACATTTATGTTTGTATTAAGCTCAGAGTGGTAGTTTTTACTTCCTGGTTGACTGCGGTTGGGGAAAGTTCGACCCACTCAAGGTCGGGTGACTTTGAATATGATGTGCCTGCACAGACAGGGAACCTGAATTAAGGCGGAGCACACTCTTTCACTATCATTAAATTGTTTCCTTATTTGTGTAAAAACCAAACACCACGAATACCGCCTTCCGTCCCGCCAGTACACACGTCGCGCGCGCACACACACCCACACACACACACACACACACACACACAGGGGGGGGGGGGGGGCTAGGGCGTTATCTAACACGGTCAGGCTGACATGTTGATAGCTCCCGTCTTTTATTCAGTGCGAATATATCTTCCCTGCGTGTTAGACACGAATACAATCAGCCGCTTTTCTTTTCATCTGGGCTTGTCAGCTGGCTCAATGCCCATGTAGCTGAGCCTCGAAAATTTAGTGCAGTCAACAGAACAGCCCTCAGCGAAAGCAGAGAGATCTCGGGTAAATGGACTTGTTGAAAACTGCATGGCTCCTTTTTTCCGGCGAAAATCATCGGCATGATTGAACGCTTCTTTGAAAAAAGAAAAACAGTAACGAAAAAACGAATGAAAGCAACTTGCTAAAAAATAAATATATATATATTTTTAGCACAAAACGAAACAAAAAATTCACTATACGATTTTTTTTTCCCCAGTAACATTTTAGTAGAAAATAAGAGCACGATTGATTTTATTGTACAAGAGTTTTCACCACAAAACGGTAACAAGACTTTCAATAATGTATCCTTTTTTTTACGCCGGTTTGCCAAATGCTACACTGACGGTTGTTTAAAAATAAAAGTGAAGAAATCATTGTCATTCTACACAATATACATACAAATTTCATTTTGACTCACAAGCTACACAGTATAGTTGTACACTGGACTGATCGAAAGAGATAAAAATGGAAGCCGGGCACAAACGGTACGAATGTACAAAAAAGCATGGCTATTTTCACATACATGAAGAACCTGTACATGTGAAGGGATAACAGTTGTTGCTATTGTTTACTATGCATCAGGGAAATCAGACGACTGTAGAGTGTTTTGGTACACATGGGGTGCAGATGTCGTGTTAGTGTAATCATGCAACGCCGTTCCCTCTCCGAACGATTTGTGAAGATGAGGCTCTGAAAAAGAGTATTTATAAAGATCATTATTTCAAAATGTTGACAGATTGCACATGCTCTTTGTGTTGTCTTTTCGTGTGCTATTTTCATTGCTGTTGTTTGTGTCGTTGTTAGTGCTGTTGTTGTTGTTGTTGTTGCTGTTGTCATCACTGTTTTTCTTGTACTTGGTGCATGGTGATATTGGTGGTGGTGGCGGTTTGTTCTCCAATACATTCTGTTGCTGTTGTTGTTCTTCTTTTGTACCTGTGGATGGATGCTGTCTTTGCTCAGGGTTGATTTCTTCATACACTCCCTGTGCATTGACATCCCCGGAATTACCATTCGCTGCTGCACCGGTTGGTCTGAGTCCAGTATACGGGTTTGTGTCCTGATCCCTCCTGCGATTAGGGCGTTCGTACGTTCTAAGGTCTGGTAAAATAAAACGATTGTTCTCAACTTTACAGGCGATAGGTTAGACGCAGTGGTTTAGTATACTTGTCCGGTAGTTTTCAGTTAGAACTCCAAACAGTTTAAAAGACTTTAACACCCAGAGATTAATTTGAAGCGGAGGAGATGGGGCGGTGTTGTCGCTTGTTCATCCGCTTGGTGGCTTTGTCGTAGGACTGGCTTTTTTGTCATACAAGGGCAAGGAGTAAAAGGAATAAACAGGATAAAAAGAGTATTTACAACAATAACTCTAAAGTTCTGTTTGAGACTTGACAAATTTACTTTGGAAAACAATTTCGAGCTTTAACGATACCCACTGATACATGTGATGGACGGATGATAAAGACTTTGTCTTTTGTACTCACATCTTCTTCGAATGAAAAATACGATGAAAATGATGACGATGATAGCAAGAACTGATGCCGCTACACCCCCCGCCACCGCTGCAACTGGGAATGTTTGTGTCCCGCCGCTTCCTGTCAAGCTGCCTTCTGCCAACAACATAAACAATGACCCCAACACACACACACACACACACACACACACACACACACACACACAGATAGATAGATAGATAGATAGATATAGGGGTAGTAAGTAAGGCTGAGAGCGCTCTTTAGATCTAGGAGAAGTGTGCTTTTTATGCCATTGGACAAGTCCGCCTTGCCCTATACTGGCTACATTAAGCCACAGTGGACGGGGGGGGGGGGGGGGATCTACCAACCTACCGCTGAACAACAAATATATATATATATATATATATATATATATATATATATATATATATATATATATATATATATAATATGACTTTACCAATAAATTTAATTTTTGTGTAATAACCCTTAATATAAGGTTACACTTACGTTTCTGTGAGCTTGCATCAAGGTAGACCGCAACGCTGACTTCACCAAATGTGTTTACAAAAGTCACTGTGTAAAATCCTGAATTTGCAGTCTTGGACTCTTCGTCCGAAATCGTGCAGTTAGTCATGTAAATATATCCGCTTGGTTTACACAGTACGAGCACATCTCTTGTTGCTTTTCCTAAGCCAGCTTCTTCAGTGAAAGGATTTGTGTCACCAAAGAATGTCACGTGGGGTACAGGTGGAGGGTAACCTATGACGTCAATCGCTTTTTCAGATGTGATGAAAAGAACTGTAGATCCGTCAGTGAGATGTTGAAGTTCTTCTGTTAGTGTTGGGGCGCCTGCGATACAGATGAATCATACCATTAAGAAAAATAATGTGATTAACCGTTGTTGTCTTGTTGTTGCTGTTGCTGTTGTTTTTGTTGTTGCTGTTGCTGCTCTGGTTGTTGCTGTTGCTATTGTAGTTGTTCTTGTTGTTGTTGTTTGCCAGGTTAGCTGGGATGGCCGAATGGTAGAGCGCTGGACTCTCAATGCTCGGGTCGTGAGTTCGAATCCCGGCTGGGGCCAAATATATTTGTGCAGGCCTTTTTCTCGTTATCCCGTCTTTGATACGTGGTGGAAAAGGACGTTAAACACGTACATAAAAACCTACCCACCCTTGCTGTATTCCGTTTTGCAAAGAACCGTGCACTTAAACAAGACGAGATGATCCGAGTTACGAACTAATGAAAATTGTTTTTTAATGTCTAATGCTGCACATGTGTACACTTTATATTCTACAGTATTCACATTAACTAACCGCATGTAACATAAAGTGAGTACTGCTTACAGTTGACAAGCAATGTCAAATTTCCTTGGGTTGTCCCTACACTGTTGCTGGCTTCGCATCTGTAGATGGCGGCATCCTGACAGCGAGCGGACGTGGTCAGCGTGTACTGGTGGACATTCTCATCCTGACCGCTGGTGTGTGAAGTGTCCACCTCTAACGGCTGTCCAGTGTCCACTCTCACCACACGGATGGACGGCTTGGGGAATCCAGCTGCCCTGCATCGAAGTATTACTCTTGCCTGTTCCGTGCCATTAATAGTGAGAGACTGGTGGGCCTGGTTCAGCGAGAGATCCGCAATAGATGGCTTTTCTGCAAGTAATGTCAGTCACATGTACATACTAATAAGTAGTGTAGGTTCTCATTCCAAGAAAAAGGCAAGATAGGATTAACGATACCGTTGACACACTGGTGATGAATGTGAATGATCATAATCATTCATCTGCCAGAGAGTCTCTTACCTGGAGCCGCTGTGTTGAAGAAGAAGAAAAAAAAATATGTCGAACATGTGAGCGTGTAACATAAGCAATCACTCACAGGCAATTACCACCACCACCACCACCATTACCGGCCTACAACCCCCCCCCCCTCCCCCTGCCCCCCGTTCCTATAAATTTTATCCTGAATTCTGCAAGTCTTGAAAACAAGAACACTACCTACGTCATTACGTGATACTTGATGATAACTACTCGAGGGCTTGGTGTAGGATACGTTTACTCCACATGTGAACAAAAATTCAGCATTTGCAGTATTTCTAAAAGGTCTACAGGTAATATGTGACACCGTCAACATAATTGTGCATGCGTAATTACACACGACAGGCTCTCTGCCTCATGCCAGTGCGCTGTGGATTAATATAGCCATAGTTCCTTCTTGATATAGTTCCTTCTTCAGAACTATAGCTGCGTCAGTTTAAGTCAGCAGACAGTGACCAAACATTATCATAATCATCACGGGAAAATGAGGAAACGATGGAAGCATAGCGTTCAGAATGCTAAGCTTGTTTCTTTTCACTGTCGCATTTGTGGGTCTGGAAAACAAAACTGGAAAACATCCACACTCACTCGGAGACCTCCCGTAAGATCTCAGCTACATCTGACCCGTTTAAATGACATACGTACCAGTATCCGGAATGCTAAAACTCAGTCGAAAGCTGGCGTTCACAACCTTTCCGCTTTTTCCAGATGTAACGGAACACGTGGCCTGTTTCCCGGAATCTACATGTGCATGAGGTGTGAATGCACAGGTTCGCGTTGTGGCACCGCTGTCACAGGTGACGCCAGTCCACTTGAAGAAGTGCGTAGATACATAAGGTTGAAAACCAGCGCAGGTCATAATCAAACGGGGTGTACTGCCGGGTATTATAGCCAGAGTTTGCGAAACTGACTGTTGTGCTCCTGCCATGAAGTCTTTGGGAGCTGGAACAAAATTATTTATTTATTTATTTATTTATTTATTTATTTATAGACAGAATAATTCTCTCAACTCATGTCCCACCTTCCATGCTTTTGCCCGTCAATTGACAAATTCTTACCGCAGTATGTGCAGTTTGCAGAATAATGATAAAGTTTACTATGAACGGTTCAAACTGGAGCCGTCTGAATGAAATTATCGAGTTTTAATTAAAGCGCATTGTAGCGCTACACAGTAAAAGAATTAAAGACTTTGGACAATATACAGCCAACAACAAATTAGTAGTAGTCGTGAAATAAACAAACGTACGTATCTGGACGCTCCCAACGAGTGTATTTTTTGGTCCTGGAGTGAATTGAAAGCGCATTGTAGCGCTACACAGTAAAAGAATTAAAGACTTTGGACAATATACAGCCAACAACAAATTAGTAGTAGTCGTGATATAAACAAACGTACGTATCTGGACGCTCCCGACGAGTTTATTTCTTGGTCCTGGAGTAAATGTTATGAAGAAGTTGTAGGCGCCGTTATTCATGGAAGTGGAGAACGCACATGTTGCTCGGTAAAAGATGTTGCTTTCGTTCTTTGGACTTGTTATTAAAACTGTTTCCAACTGTATGTTTGAAGAACCAGTCTAAGAAGATCCACACACACACACACACACACACACACACACACGCACACACACACACACACACACACACACACACACACACACGCACGCACACACACACACACACACACACACACACACACACACACACACACACACACACACACACACACTTAAGTAGTAGTTTCTTCGTTTCTCCGCAGTAGTAACACGTGGTCGTAGTCTGGATAAGCTGATTGTTAGGGAAAATGTTGCCTTGAATCTCTCTCGACGCGGCCGGAAGCGCCTTAGTTCCGGAGCCTGGCTAATGCCAGGATATTTTTAACATCGAGACAGCCTCCAAACACAGTGACCTCCATAGCCAACTCATACCATCCACATCCTCATATTGTGTCATGATAAGCTGCCTAAGTCACTGAGCCCTCCATAGATTAAACTCATGACCTGGTAGGAGCACCACTGGAGTTTTTGTATTAATTGATTAATAAATAAAATATGTGTGCACGTGAATGCTTGCATGGAGCTGTAGTCGAGGATTTTAGCGCTTAATTTTGCCTGCAATACATACATGTATATATGTTTTGTTCAAATGTCAATAGATACTTTACTTGCATGAACTGAAAACTCACGAATGCTTGAGCAGCATAACCCCATTGACAACTGTAGTGACTGTCAGAAGTGAACCACTTCTCTGTGTAACAGGACCCAGACACAGTTTTACTGTCGGAGTGAACGAAGATCTTGCATTGAGATGGCTGACCGTAATCTGTCGTGAGAAGTAATGAAATACACTGCAATCATGATGTACTTTCAAGAGCATAAAATGCCTTTAATGTTGGGTATAACTGAATGTGAATCGACATGAATACAAACTGTGTATCTGTGGCGATAATAACATTTTTCGGTACTAAGTTTAAAGAATAAACTCGTGATTCGAGTCGTAATCACCCGACAATATAGCCGCTTTGGAATGACATCAGTTATCAACTAAATATGACTATCTGAATGAACAAATTAAAGAATCATTGATTTTTTTAGGTAGTTTGATACGTTCAACCGTTTATGACTACGTCATGTACGTTTTTCAAAAACGTTTGCCTGAACAAAGCGTTCTCTCTCTCTCTCTCTCTCTCTCTCTCTCTCTCATATAAATATTAACATCTGGAATCTTTTCTTAGTGGAAATAAAAATTTACGTTAATACCCATTAATTTACACAAACGAGTCATTATTCAGAAACGTTTACGTTTAATGGATTGGCATGCACTTGATTTGTCATCATAAACGATGATTTGAATAAATAAAGATTATTTTAAGCAGCCTTCCTTTTCCTTTGCGATCCTAAACTCCACAGCCAAAAGTATATCACTATGAGTCACTTCGGGTTAACGGCTAAAATTACTGTTGTAATTTGAATATAAGGCTGTAGACATGAGACGCCATTTAAAAACAATAGTTGATACACAGGTCTGATTTCATTGTTAACAAGGGCGTAAACATGTACTCACGTACAACTCTGGCTCGGCAATAGAATGCATCGGAGCGATCTTCATTTGAACATTTCAGATCTTTCTTACTGAAGTAGCGATGGTTACTTTTTATGACCATTGTACTGGTGGTCTCCGTTCTAGAAAATGTCGTGTCACTTCTGTCTGTGTTGCACGAGCTGTTTGGAGCGAATGGTGGACACCGGCCAAGTTCCATCCAAATATAGCGTCCGTCGTCAGGGTCAGCATCAATGTACCACGCAACAGTGTCCGTTGCATTCAGATTAATACAATGTATCTTGCTGTCTTCTTGCTCCTTGACATCGACCCAACCGGACTGACAATTCTGTATTTGGACCGTGGCTTTTTAGAGAAAAAAGCAACATAAGACGAATAAACAACAATTGCTATTCCTGTTTTACAGGGTCTGTGTGTTCATGTTTTGCACAGGCATTTTCTTCTTTTTAGATTGGGGGATGGGGGGGGGGGGGTTGAGAGTAGGAGTAAAATACTAAACTTCTTTTTGTTGTTGTTGTTGTTGTTGTTGTTGTTGTTGTTGTTGTTGTTGTTTTGCGTTTCCTAAGTTTAAGAATGGAACTATCGCGATTGAAAAGTGTCATATTTCAAAAATGGCCTTGGCGGTTCTAGGTCACTGTTCGGTGAGAACGATTCTCGAACACCGACAATAGTAGGCATCAACAACGACAAGAAAACATTCACTTTCATGGAGAGTAAGCGAAGTATTCATTCGGACAGACATTACATATTTGGACACACAGTCACTGTCAAGCTTTATTAATTTACAGACCCAACCACAACAAAACCAAAAAAGGTTCACATCAATGAGCTGAATTTTGTTTACTTTTATGAAAACGAAACTGTCACATTCTATATTATAGGTATATAAGCATGAATAAGCCTGCTGCTGTCGTAGGAGGTGTGTATACAACAAGGTTTCACTGGGACGGGCGGCCCATTTCCTCTTGTTAGAGCGCCGTGAATACCACTGTAGATAGTATTAGATACACTGTAGTTGCTTTTGCCAGCATTAGCTTATGTGAGGCGAGCGGGCAGTGAACTGACGTCAGATGTTCCTGTTGCCTACCATTTGCTACCATAGAATCTAGACCTATGCGAATTCAAGGACAAGCTCGCTAACATTCTGTGTGTGTGTGTGTGTGTGTGTGTGTGTGTGTGTGTGTGTGTGTGTGTGTGTGTGTGTGTGTAATAACATACATGAAAACATAATCGTGCATGCATGCCTGTCGATACGTAACCATGCGAATTGCAGTTGTGTCGTGTTCCAGCATGCGGTATGAATGTGAGCATGTAAGCAAATATGTTTATGTCTATATGTCTGTACGTACATGTATGTAAGTCTGCATGTATGTATGTATGTATGTATGTATGTATAGTATGTCTGTAATTTTAAAAAAACCTCAGGTGTACAAATACGTATCATATAATTAATCAAACCAGTGGCGTACCGTAAATACCGTGGATTGTAAGAATCAGAGCTGATAGTGCCAGGTAAATGACGGAGTCCATCGTTACTGTACGCGACACAGCCCAATCCAAAATACGTGTGAAGCACCGCACCAGTAGTCAGCCAGTATTCCTTCCTTGTACGACACAGTTGTCATAAAAATAACTGTACTACACGGAGAATGATAGCCGAGAAGATCTCTCTCTCTCTCTACTCTGTGTGTGTGTGTGTGTGTGTGTGTGTGTGTGTGTGTGTGTGTGTGTGTGTGTGTGTGTGTGAAATTACGTATAGTGAAAAAAAAAAAAAAAAAACATTACTGCGGGCTTCGCACGCATGTACACACATTCCCGGAACAGAGCTAACTTTCATGCCGTATTTCTGCCGCATGAGAGGAGGTGGGGGTTGGGCAGTGGATGCAGAGTACTGATATGAATAATCACATGTGATATTGCTATTAATAAGTGACAGGAACTGTCTCAAGAACAGCTCAGTCATGGCAATGTAATATTTAACTTTTTCCTTAATGAATCTAAGCTATTGTGTAGCAAGAAATCCAGCAAACTCTGTCCTATACAGCACTTGGAACGAGTGGTTGAACATTCTCACTACGTGTTTTGCTGAGAGGGTGCTTTACTACCCCCCCCCCTCCTCACCCCCCCCCCCATCACCCCCATCCCCCTGTCACAGGTGTAAAGAGCGCACACTCTTATGTCCGTACTGAGCTTAACGTGATGGTTCAAGTCTGGATGACTGCGATTAGAAATAGGTTGGCACACCGAAGGTCGGGTAGCCTAGTTTCACGTGGAAGAACAGAGGAAAAACAGACTGTTTTGTAATCACTGATATTGTTTAAAATGTTTCCTTGTGTGTTTTAAACTGTAAACAGTATTCCGTCCAGCTAATTCACACGCACGCACGCACGCACGCACAGACACACACACACGCACGCACGCACGCACGCACGCACACACACACACACACGTACGCACGCACGCACGCACGCACACAAACACACACACACACACACACTGACACACACACAGAGACTGCAACTGCAGAGAGAGAGAGAGAGAGAGAGAGAGAGCTCTTCCACGCACATTCTTTAGCTCGCACTAAACTTCCTGGTTCGTATCAGCAATTTCTTTCCGATGCAAAGGCCTAATTCACGTACAGCACGATGTTGCGCGAATAACAGTACCTGACAACTGCAGTGCTGAATGGAATGAAAGACGTCTGGAGGTCGGCTGACAATCGTCTCTTTGTGTAGCCGTCGGTCTGGGTAACATGAATACCCTAACCCGCTAGGCTTCTTTTCTATAGCGGAGGAAAACTTGCATGCGACACCCTGATAAGGGCTGTGTTTTGTGTGTACCCGTCACACACACACACACACACACACACACACACACACACACACACACACACACGCACGCTGCAGACAGACAGCAACAGAGAGAGAGAAGGATAAAATTTGAGCTTTATTTACCACCGCTACACTTTAAGCGTTGGAACAGTAAGCCATACCAGTGAAGTTAACAAAACAATCTAAACATACTTAAAGTCTTTATCTTTCAGTACGTTCGCTAATATTGATGAAAATAACGATGGTGATAATGCTGTTGACGATGAAGTTGGTTGCGATGACAATGACGATAAGAACAATTCAACAGCTGCATTTGTAACAAGTCGATGGATTTGATAGATGTGCGGTATTTACAGCAAACGAAGTATAAGTGCTAAAGTGACAAGGAGGCTTCCTTTCCTTTCGTTCCTGTGCGACGTTCAAGCCAGCAGCAGTTACTTCCCATTTCAGGGTCTGATCACAGTAAAACATTCACATGCCCATTGCCTAAACGTATTTTGTTAAACATTCAGAAAATACCTCACACATGCGTCAAATGAATCAATAATCAGAAATGGTGAGATTTTTGCAGCCAAAAACAGTATACAAGTCTGCAAGAATGAAAAAGCGAAAATGTTAGAAGATGAGCGCACATTAGTACAGTTAAAACAGGTAATAGATACAGTGATATACACCAAAATACGTACTCGTTTCGGGCAGAAAGAGAGGGCAAATAAAAACAACAGCTTTTCCAGAATTATCATGCGATGCAAATATATGACACATACCAAAACCTGATCATGTAACTATTTTTATTTATACAGCACCTGCTCTTTCTAGTATGTGGACGTGTAAGTTAAATTGTATAAAGCAGTTGAAGTGAACCGGAGTATGAAAGGGGGATTGGTGGATGCGGGTGGGTTGAGGGGGGGAGTTTAACGTCCTTTTCGACCACGTGCGGGTGATATCAAACTCGGGGCAACGATGAAAAAGGCCAAAACAAATATTTGGCTCCAGTCGGGATTCGAACTCACGTCCCGAGCATTGAGAGTCCAACGCTCTACCATTCGGCTATCCCCGATCACCAGTAGTATGAAAGCAATTCGTGAGGCCATCTTCAGCTGTGCCTGCATAAAAAAAAAATAAAAAAACAACACGCATATCAGAGTCAAACACCACACAGTTTTCACAATTTACAAAGATTTGGAAAGATATGAGTCTTGCTAAAAAAAAAAAAAAAAAAATCGAAAACGTTACTGAAGTGCAGTTCTTAGTGAGTGAGTGAGTGAGATTTTAGGGCATAATGCCGCGCAAGCAACAAAGGGTCGGTGGATGGGTGTTTGGGAGTTCAACGTCCTTCGTCACACCATACGGTTGACATCAAAGACGGGGGGCAACAACAAAAAGACCAGTACAAATATTTGGCCCCGGCCGGGATTCCAACTCAGAACTGGAGCAAGCAAGAAAGACGAAATCGGGGATTAATGCGCCTGCACTACTTAAAAAAATGTAACGTTGGCCAGATGATGGAAACTGGCCAACTAACGGTGCAGTGTAAAGCTAGGACATGCAGGAGTATATCAAAATTAAGAAACAATTTCAAATCGTATGATCTATATCAAAGTTGTGGGAAATGCACGCATTAACTGCACTTACCACCAGCTGGTGTAGTGCTCGGCTTTGGCCTGAGTGCCGGTTTGGGTTTGGCAGCGGGTTTCGGTTTCACAGTTGGTTTTTGAGACGTGTTATTTCCAGCCCCGGGTTGTCGGGTCCCTTGCACTTGCTGCGCGGTGTCGCCCCTAGTCTTGTCTCGCCCTGAACTCTTGTTCACCTGTGCATACACATCTCCGCTTGGACCAATGATGCCTGTGCTGGGGTACTGTGCAGAAGCGGCTGGTGACGAGCCGGTGTTGTTTGATGTCGGTCCTCTCTTTTTGGTTTTGTCAACCACTGCGTATACGTCGCCTGCTGGACCCCTTCTCGCAGTGCCAGAGTTCTCTGTGGAAGGGGTTGAAACTGTTCATTGTCCCGAATGGGAAACTCGTTTACGGGTCTCCGTAAATGTACAATGTAAAAGACTTAACCCAGCCCATCCCCCCCCTCCCCAAACACACACACACACACACACACACACACACACACACACACACACATTTACCAGCTGCTACTGATGGGCTTGTGTTGTCCGATGACTGTTGCGTCTTCTTCGTCTTGTCCACCACAGCGTACACATCTCCACGAGGACCTTCAGCTCTGCCCTGCTCACCCTCTGCACCAGTCGTTGCATAGTCACCAGCGTCTTGGCTGCTCAGCTGTGGCTGAATGGCTCTGTCTGCATGAACCATCCAACTGCCGTCGTCCACGCTTGAGTAGGTGCCATCCTCATCAGACTCCACACTCTCGTCGCCATTCAGATTGTCTCTCGATGGCATGATCGTTGGTTGTTGGTTTCTTCCAATAGATACTGAAGAATACCCTGCGTCTATCTCCTCAAGTATGTCGTCACCATTCAGATTGTCTCTCGATGGCATAATCGTTGGTTGCTGGTTTCTTCCAGTAGATACTGAAGAATACCCTGCGTCTATATCCTCTTCTTCCAGTGTACCGTCTTCTGTTTTGGTCACGGTGTCGCTTTCCGCGGAAATTCTCCAAGCAACGGCTGTGGGTTTGATCGGGGGCTTTGGTTTTTCTTTGGGGTCTTCTTCGGATGCGTCTTCCATACCGTAAACTGCATTTGTGTGTTCTTGAAATCCTGTTCAAGAAAGAACGAAATAGAAGAGAGCTATGACCGAAAGTGTTCACAGGATTTTGATGGATTTTGTTATTGATGAATCTGTTAGTAAAGACACTATTTGAAACAATAGTGATGCCGATGATCTGACCGAATTGTTTTCTTTCTTTATTGTCTACCGATGGAATTTTCGTTTCTTATAGGTTGTTTCTTTATTGTTTTTATATGAGGTAGGTCAAAATAAAATATTCGTGTCGGTACATAGAGGTAAACCTTTATTAGCTCTGGTCTTGAAAACGGCCTTATGCGGCCGAAATATTGACATCACCGGGCGTTATGTTGTTTCTCGATTTAATGTATTTCCAAGTCTGTCATGCAGACGGGATACACGTACTTTCGTCATCTGCGTTTGTGTTCCGTTCTTTGTGCCGTTCTGATGATCCTGTAAATAAAATGTATAACCTTCACTGTTACCTAAAGCTACAAAACACACTAATGTGTAAATATGCAGGGTGTGAAAGCGGGAATATTCATAGTAACATTAGTGCATGATTACTATATTGATGTTATTGCATGAGAAACTAATACGTACCTCTCCTTCTTGAAATGACGACGACGATAACGATGACAGTCAGGACAACTACAGCAGCTGCTACACCACCGGCTATGGCGCCAATCGGCACGCTCTGAATTTCTTTGGGGCCTGATGAAAGTAATATGCACTAGTATGAATATCTGGTTTCAGAACTGTCAGAACAAACGTGTAAGCAATAAGCAGTATGCATCCGGTGTCTTATCTTCATTGAACCGCTGCCCGTTAACAAATTTGGTTTGTTTGTTGTTCTTAAGCCGTTGCAATTTATTTTATTCATGGTGTTTCATGTGTCAAGAAGATTTTGTCTCACTTCGCTGTTATTATCTTACACTGGATAGAAAGCTTAATGTCTTTCTGGTCTGTCCCTATTCTGTTTCTGGCTTCACATCTGTAGATGGCGGCATCCTGACAGCGAGCGGACGTGGTCAGCGTGTACTGTTGGACATTCTCATCCTGAACGCTGGTGTGTGAAGCGTCCACCTCTAACGGCTGTCCAGTGTCCACTCTCACCACACGGATGGACGGCGTGGGCCGCCCGCTGGCTGCACAGTTCAGGATGGCATTTTCAAGGGCAGTAACTGTTAAGCTCTCAGGAACGCCGTTTACAAGGAATGACGTCACTCTGGGCATCTCTTACTTAGGCCCTTGGCTCCACGTGGAGCATAGGCCATCGACAACCCTTCGCCATCGCACTCTGTTTTGGGCTAGTCTTGCCACTCCAGTCCAGTTGGTCCCCTGCTTACATAGCTCTGCCTCAGTGTCCCGCCTCCAGCTGTTGCGAGGCCGGCCTCTCTTCCTTTTCCCCTGCGGGTTCCATGTCAGGGCTTGGCGTGTGGTGCTGGATGCTGGCTTCCTGAGGGTGTGTCCAATCCAGCCCCACTTCCTCCGCAGGATCTGCTTGGCCACTGGTTCCTGCCCCGCTCGCTCCCACAGCTCTTCATTTCGGATCTTCTCTGGCCATCGGATGTTGAAGATGCGCCTCAGACAGGTGTTGAGAAATGTCTGGATCTTCTGCTGCATCGTCTTCGTTGTCCTCCATGTTTCGCATCCGTAGAGCAGAACTGACTTCACGTTGGAGTTGAAGATGCGAAGTTTGGTTCTTATGCTGACAACTTTGGATGCCCAGACGTTCTTCAGCATGACCATTGCTGCCCTTGCCTTGCCGATTCTGGCTGTGACGTCTCGGTCTGTGCCTCCCTGTCCATCAACCACACTCCCCAGGTAGACAAAAGACTCCACCTCCCTGATGGGCTCTCCACCGACTGTGACTGGTGTGTTGGCAGTGGTGTTGATCTTCATCAGCTCGGTTTTCTTCCTGTTGATCTTGAGCCCTGTTCCGGCTGATGTGGCTTCCAGGCACGTAGTCTTGTCCTGCATCTGGCTGTGGCTGTGGCTGTGAGACAGGAGCGCCAGGTCGTCCGCGAAGTCGAGGTCATCCAGCTGCGTCCAGAGTGTCCATTGTATCCCGTTTTTCCTGCCTGCTGTAGTGGTCTTCATGATCCAGTCGATGACCAGGAGGAAGAGAAACGGGGACAACAGGCATCCCTGGCGGACTCCGGTCTTCACCTCGAAGCTTTCTGACAACTGGCCGGCATGGGCAATCCTGCAGCTCATGTCTTGGTAGGTGCACTGGATCAGGGAGATGATCTTCCTGGGAACTCCATAGTGCCTTAGCGGCTTCCACAGCGCCTCTCTGTCTACACTGTCGAAGGCCTTCTCATAGTCTATGAAGTTGATGTAGGGGGGGAGTTCCACTCCAGTGACTGCTCCACAATGATGCGTAGGCTGGCAATCTGGTCAGCGCAGGACCTGTTCCTGCGAAAGCCTGCCTGCTGGTCTCGGAGCATGGGGTCGACTGCCTCTCTTATCCTCTCCAGTAGAATTCTGTTGAGAACCTTGCCTGGCACTGACAGGAGCATGATCCCTCGGTAGTTGCTGCAGTCCCTGAGGTCCCCTTTCTTTGGCAGCTTGATGACGATCCCTTCTTTCCACTGGGCTGGCACCTCTTCCTTCTCCCAGATCTTGCTGAACAGGCTGTGCAGCATGTTGACGGCTGTCTCTGTGTCTGCTTTAATGGCTTCTGCTGGTATCTCGTCCGGCCCTGCAGCTTTCCCATTTCTCAGTGTCATGGTGGCTTTCCTGATCTCCGCCTTAGAGGGCTTGTCGCAGTTGATGGGTAATTCTGTCTCAGCTGGTGGGATGTCTGGTGGTGTTTCAGGGATGGGGCGATTTAACAGCTCCCTGAAGTGTTCTGCCCATCGCTTCAGCTGTTCCTCAGTTGTTGTCAGTGGGTGCCCGTTCTTGTCCTTCACTGGTTTGTCTGTCTGCTGAAATTTGCCCGTGAGCTTCTTGGTCACCTGGTACAGGTCTTTTAGATTCCCTTGTCGGGCTGCTTCCTCTGCTTGACTGGCCAGGTTGTCGATGTAGTCCCTCTTGTCCTTCCTGGTGCTCCTCTTCACTTCTCTGTCAGCTGCTGTGTATTCCTCTTGTGCCTTTGCCTTAGCTCTTCTTGTTCGGCTCGTGTTCAGTGCAGTTTTCTTCTCTTTCCTAACTTCCAGCTTCTGGATGGTATCAGCAGAGATCCATTCCTTATGTTGGGTCTTTCTCTTGCCAAGGACCTCTTCGCATGTGTCGTGCCAGAGTTTCTTGCTGTGTTCCCACTGTGTCTCGATGTCCATTTCACTGTCTTCTATCAGGTCTTGCAGTGGCTGGAGCCTGTTGGAAAGGCTGATCCGGAATGCTGCTTGTGTGTCTGTGTTCCTGAGAAGTCCAACGTTGTACCTGGTCCGTGTGCTGTTGGCGTTGGTGTGCCTCTTGAGCCGAAGTCTCAATGTTGTTGCAAGAAAGTGGTGGTCTGATGATACATCGGCACCCCTCATCACGCGCACATCCCGCCACGATCTCCTGAACTTCCGGCTGATGCAGATGTGATCAATCTGGTTCTCCGTGACATGGTCCGGCGATCTCCATGTGGCCTTGTGGATGCGCTTGTGTGGGAAGATGCTGCCTCCTATCACTAGCTGGTTCAGGGCACAAAAGTCTGCAAAGCGCTCGCCATTTTCGTTCATCTGTCCCAGTCCGTGTGTTCCCATGGTGTCCTCATAGCCTGTGTTGTCTGATCCAATCTTGGCGTTGAAGTCTCCCATCAGTATGGTCATGTCCTTGGCTCCTCCTCTATCTATCACTGTCTGCAGTTGTTGGTAGAAGTCATCTTTTTTCTCTTCTTCCGCATCATTGGTGGGAGCGTAGCACTGGATGATGTTCAGCTTGATGTCTTTTTTCTTGGTGATGAATTTGGCTGTGATGATGCGGGAGTTGACAGGTTCCCAGCCGATGAGTGCCCGCTGTGCCTCCGGTGCCAGCATCAGGGCCACGCCCTCAGTGTGGGGGGCTCCATCCTCTGTGTGTCCAGAGTACAGCAATTGCTCTCCCGATGAAAATCTCAGCTGTCCTGTCTGTAGCCACCTTGTCTCACTCAGTCCCAGTACTCCTATCTCGTAGTTCTTCATATCTCTTGCTACTTGTATGGTCCTTCCTACTTCATACATTGTCCTGATGTTCCATGTCGCTACTCTCGTTGTTGTCCTGGGTGTTAGAAGGGGGGTCGGCCTTGCAGCTTCCTTTCGGCTTTCACTGCAATGCGTCATAGGTCTCCGGGATGGAGACCCTTCCTCGCCCAGGTGAATGTCTCGGTTTGTTGCTGTCGATGCTTCTGTAACGTAGTGTTTTTTACAGGTAGGGCTGTTAACCCTACGCAAACCCGTTTAGCCTCTTGGAGAGGTGGTCCACATTCGTCTGACCTCTACCCTTCGACCTGTCCAGCTTGGGTGACCCTGCCAGGAGCATGTGCTCCTGCTGGCATAGTTCTCTGGGTCATTGAGGTACACAAGCCACTACCCCACGACAAGGGTTGGACCATGTAGGGTCTGGGCATCTCAGCAGCTTTGAAAATAGTCACGTAAAACAGCAATTAGAGATAACTGCATCTCTGTCTCTCTGTCTCTCTCCTCTCTCTCACGTGACCTGGAAGCGTTCACACCACCCTTCACATCGTAGTGCAAAGGAACGTCCATTTCAGTGTGTTCCAGACTTTACTTCTGCATTTATTTTGGTGGACTATCTTGTGAACATCCAAGCTTCGGAATGGTGTAACTTTTGTGACTGTTATTCCTGGATCTCGTGAGTAATCATCGTTTATTTATTTCGACTTGGAGTGAGAGTCTGACTATTGCACCGTGATTCGGACCACCATGTGCGAGGCTAGCCAGCGAGTCTTTGTGTGCTAGTGGTGACGTAACTGCCGTCATCGAGGCGGCCGGCGGGCACTCTTCTGTGTCTCGCGCCCCTCTCGAGTGTCTCATCCCCTAGTGAGAGGATGCAGCTGTGTTGACATTACACCACGACCAAGCCGACAAGTCCTCATGCACATCTACGCTTCTCAGCCATCTCCAGTCAAGCGTGTATAATCACCCCTCACCCTCTCCAAACCATGCCTGCTTCATCTGAATCCACAGCCGTTACCACTGGCATGGATTCGTCGCCCAAGCTGAAGGATACAGTCGATACCTTTCAAAAAACCTTCCGGTGCACGCTTGCTGAGATCTGTGTCTGGAGACGTGTGCTGCTTATGCGATATTCCTCGGTTAATTCGGAGCGTGCATACATTCAGTTTCAGCATCGAGATGCCACTGAAAATGAACTCTCAATCAATGATCAAAAGACCCCACTCCTTGGCTACACTGCACCTCCTGAAGATTTGGTGAAGTCTGTTATCCGACTTTTTGTTGATGATCACAAAGCAATTACCTACACTGTCTACATCAAGTACCAGGAAGGCACAGGCACGTTTCTGGCCCAGAGGACCTACTGCCCTGTGTTTGCAAAAGACGAAGTGGAACTGCTAACAGATTTAGTTGCCGAAGTTCAACGTGTGACCGATCCGACCCCTGAACTCGAAGCTGCTTTCCAGGATCGCCTTGCAGCCCTCCCCCTGCCGCTTGAAGTTCTAAATACTCCCTCCCACCCTGAGTCTCCTACACCACATAAACTTCACATGGCTGATGGCACTATCACTCCAAACAACGGTCCGGACAGAAGTGACGACGAGCACCTTGAAGTTTTTCGCTCGTCCCCCCTCACCCATGTCAAGCGGCCTCACGCAATCCGTACCTCCAGGCGTCGTAACCACCGCCCTCTTCTCTCCACCACCCCGCTTGTCCTGAACAGGCTCACCAGAGTGGAAGAAGAAATGAATGAGATTTCCAACCATGCTACGGATCTCGAGGCTTCACTCACAGCAACGGTAAATGATGCTAAAGCTAGCATTATCACTGCTTTCAAAGTGCATCTGTCCAGCGCGGAAAGTAGCATCTCTTCAGCAGTGACCGCCTTGACTACCCGCGTTGAACAGCTAGAGAAAGACAACCATCGTCTGAAAACTCTGCTCGGGGACGCGAAACGAGAAATAGCTTCTCTGAAGGAACTAAGGAGGACCGGCGTTTCCTCTATCGCCACCCAAACTGCCCCTATTCCACCCCCACAAAATGCTTCTTTCCCTCTGTCCAACTCCCACACTCCCCCAATCTCCGCAGCCGCCAGCCCCTCGGGTACCAGCTGTCGTGATGCGCTGGAGCGTGACGCTGTGCCTACAGGCAACTCGGCTGCGGTGCTGTGTAAAGACGACGGAGAAAGTGAACAGCACGACTGCGATGAGGACCGCGCGGCGACCCAGTTAAATGATGATCCGATTATCGCCTCGGGTACCTGTGCTGATGGGATTACCAATGATGCTACTAAGAGGGACGACATGCCCTCCCCCGGTCAACGTTTGCAGCAAGCAAACATCCTATCCAACACTCAAGTGCTCCTGATTGGTGACTCTATACCCAGACCAGTTGATGCAACACGAATGGTTGCTACCGGTATCACAACACAGAAAATATGTGTGTCAGGCCTGAGTGTCGAAGACCTGGAACAGTGGCTTCCTACCCAGCCACCACGCCCCCGTGTCCGACAGCTAACTGTCCACGTGGGGTGCAACAGCTGCCAGGAAGCAGCAGTTGAAGAGGAAACCTGGATGACCCTGCTCAAGGCCTGTAAGAGAGCATTTCCGAATGCTGTGATTCGAGCCTCATCCATCGTTCCCGCGAGGGGACAGCACCCGCGACGCGATGCCATCTTATCCTCCAACTCCAGCCTGCGCACTGCCTGTAGTAAACTGAAAGTCAAGTGCATTGACCACACGGACACGTTTCTCACAGAGAGGGGTGCCCCCAGGAAAAAACTATACAGAGATGGCCTCCACCCCAGCAGCAAGGGTACGCGCGAACTAGCCCTTAATCTTACTGATCCTGACCGTTCCCGTGAGTTGTCCCACTTCTCCGGCCCATATCCATCCTCTTCCCTCGCCCACCCGCGCAGTCATGGTGCTATTCGCCAACACCAACCCGGCCCTGATGTCAAAAGACGCTATCCCCGTATCGATACATCTGGTCACACCCCACCGCCCTGGTCTAACGCACGCCCCTACCCGCTCCTGTCTGGCCAGTCACCAGTGGGGCCAAACACGCCAGTGCAGCCCCTGCCACACCCGCCACCACCCGCCTATTACCAGCCTATCCCCCAGTGTTTCCCGCCACAGCCCACCCCAGTCCCCGTTCAGTCCTTCGCTGAGGGGTCTACAGGATTAGCCTCTCAGACGCCGGGAACAGTGGACAGCCAGCTAGCCCCCCAGCCATCTAGTGCAACCAACCTACAGCCAGGAGCGTCTTCTCAGCCTCTTGATCCGCTGTGGCTCGTTGCCCAACTCTTGCAACCGTTCCTGAAGTGATCAATGCCTCAGCTTTGTCTCTGTGTCTGCTCAAGACTCTCATAGTAGTGTAGTTTTGTACCTGTGCAACTCTCAGCACAGTGTGTATGTAGGTTCTTGTCGACATATTATACTGCAAACCCCGAGTTTTCTTTACATGGTCTGTCGCTTTGTTTTCAAAAAGACGGTAATCTAATAGACGTTATTAGACTATGTGCGGCGGCGATTTCCTTTTCTGTCGCATTCCGACGTTTGTATTGCTTACACATAAGCGACAGGGAAAATACTCACCGTTGCTGGATTCCGATAAAAGTGACTGTGTCTGAACGTTAATCGATCTTGGACACTGAGTGTGCCTGTGCAAACGCGTGAGGTGCGCTTTGCATTTATTTTCTACATCTGTTTGATTTTATTTTTCCTAAATCACTTTTCTTGTTAGTTACTATCTGCGTATATTGTCAGTTCATATTCTACTTAGAATTTCCTGTAATATTGTTGTAACAATGTCTGCTAGAAGCGCTGTTTATACCTCTGACCTTCATCTTGGCCATCTTAACATTTATCACTTGTACAACAAAGTGCACGAGGTTAACCTTTTCATTAACCAGACTAGACACCTTCATCTGTTTGGCCTAACGGAAACTAGACTACAGGCTCATATGCACACGTCTGATATTAGCATCCCAAATTTCTCACTCATTAGGCGTGATGCTCAGTTTCCCCAGGAAACGGGTATTTCTATTTATATCCATGACACGATAAAACCCCATACCCGGCGCCGTACTGACCTTGAAAGTAACGACATTGAATGTGTTTGGCTTGAAGTCAAAATAGGCAAATCTGCTCCACTCCTTATCGGTACTTTGTATAGGAACCCAGCATCATCATTCACATGGTATGATAGTTTTACTAAAATGATGGATAGTGTGTTTACGTGCCGTCGAGAGGTGTACCTAATGGGTGACTTCAACATCGACACGTCTAAGCCCAATCCATGCTGGGAGTCCACCTTATCACTCTTTAATCTAACCCAGCTTGTTCAGTCTCCTACCAGGGTCACTGCCTCTTCGGCGACATTAATAGACCATATTTATGCATCGAATGCTTCAGCTGTGACTGAGACCTACGTTCCTCCACTTTGTATTAGCGACCATTATCCCGTTTGTTGCACCCTCTCTTTAAAAGCACCTAAACAAAAACCTAAAGGTCATACAACAATAACGTACAGATCGTTCAAAAAATTTAATCATCAGCTTTTCCTTGCTGACCTGGGTGTAGCCCCCTTTTCATCAGTATATAATATCCCTGATCCCAATAAAGCGTTATCAACATTTTACGAATTTTTTCATAACATTCTTAACACGCACGCCCCTGAGAGACAAAAACGTGTAAAGCACCGAACGCCGCCTGACTGGCTCTCTTCAGACATTGTAAAAGCTATGGAGTATAGAGATGAACTAAGAAAAAATAAGAACATACCAGAGTACCGTAAGCAGCGAAATATTGTAACCTCGATGGTTAGGAAGGCGAAGCAAGCACTCTTTCAGAAAATTACTGAAAACAAAAATGACATATCCTCCATCTGGAGAGCACTCAACACCTTTTCTACAGGTTCCAACAAAAACAACCGTGACACTCAATTTAAGGTTTCTCCCGAAGAGTTTAACAAACATTTTCTCTCTGTTGCCAACTCTTTAACCCGTGACCTCAAACAGACTAACAAAAGCCCCCTAACTTCGATCCTACAGCAGTTCTGTGCTGAACGGTGTAACCCAGATAAACCTTTTACAGTGCCTCTAATGGCAGTCCACGAAGTGGGAAGGTTTCTTGTACATGGGCGCAATAATTCATCCAAAGGTTTTGATGGAATAACCAACTTTATTCTGAAGTTAGCCCTACCCTATATTGTCGAACCATTGACGCACATCTATAACCTGTGTATCAAAACAAGCATCTTCCCGGATGCATTTAAGATGGCAAAAGTAATACCTCTACCCAAATCAAAGGATGTAGACCATGCCAACAATTTCCGCCCTATCTCAGTTTTATCAGCATTATCCAAGCCACTAGAAAAACACATTCACGTGCACCTTTTGGCATACATTGAATCGAATAATCTTCTCTCTCCTTCACAGTCCGGCTTTCGTCCTGGTCACTCTTGTCAGACGGCACTGGCCCATCTAACGAACACTTGGCTAACATCCTGCAACTCTGGTGATCTTTCTGGGGTTGTCTTTTTGGACTTTAAAAAGGCTTTCGATCTCGTTGATCATGATATTTTATTGGGAAAAAATGAGTGCATACGGTATAAGCTCTTCAGCCATGTCCTTGTTTCAGGCAGGCCGTCGTTGCTAATGGTTCCATATCAGATCTAGGTCACATTACATGTGGCGTACCCCAGGGGTCTGTCCTAGGTCCATTACTTTTTTGTCTATTTATTTATGATTTCCCCCTACATCTGTCTCACCCTCTCACCAAATGTGATATGTTCGCTGATGACACCACTATTCACGCATCTGCTAAGACCACTGATTCATTGACCAACTGCCTACAGCTGAGTCTCAATGAAACTCTAGAGTGGTGTGAATCAAACCGCATGGTAATTAACCCATTAAAGACAGAAGCGATGGTCATAACAACCAGACAGAAACACCAACTACATCCCCTCTCTCTTTCGTTATATTTAGGTGAAACTTCTATCCAACAGGTTCAGGAACACCGACTGCTTGGTGTTGTTATAGACGACCAATTAAAATGGCAAGCACACATTGAATACATCCGTAAAAAAATATCCCGCAACATTTTCCTCATGTCACAGCTGAAGCACTTTGTAGACTGCAAAGCCCTTAAACTCTTTTATCACGCTCACGTACAGTCCCATCTCGATTATGCTTCGGTGGTGTGGGATGGCTGTGCTGATGTACATTTTAGAAAACTGAACTCTTTACACAGACGGGCAGCCAAAATACTTAACCCTAATGTCATTTCAAGCACTGATAACAAACTACAAACGCTGGGTCTGCTCTCTCTTCGTAACCAACTGATCTTCAATAAGTGTGTCGCTGTCTTCAAGCTGCTCAAAACTGAAACTCCGAAGTATCTGTCTTCTCTTTTCAAGCCTGTGTCATCACGTAATCCCAACGCCCAACACAATCTCGCCATCCCACTCCCTAGAATGGACTTGTATAAGACAAGTTTCTCTTACTCTGCAGCATCTTCCTGGAATTACCTTCCACTGAGGCTTAAGCAGTTGTGCTCTTTAACATCATTTAAGACTCACATACACAAGTATCTTTTGGACAGTTCCGGGGATGCAGCCAGTCTTCTTCATCATTGATTATAATGTACCCCTTCAGTCATATTTTACGCTTGACTTCACCTGTTTGCTAGAAATGGCTGTTATACTCATTATGTTTGGCTTGACATTACTTGATATGCTCCGTTGTATTTCATTTGTTTGTTTTTAGCTTTGCCTTTTTTCCTCTTTTTTTTTTTAATTTTTATTTTTATTTTTTATTTTTTTTATCAGTTTTTAGTTTGTTTGTTTTTTTGGGTTTTTTTTTAAAGTTTGGATCATGTAGTACTTCTTAGTTTTTTTTCTGTTTTCGTTTTCTGTAGCAAGGACAAGTTGTAAGATAAGCACTTGTGCTTAACACTTATATCCTTGTAAAATAAAGTTCATTCATTCATTCATTCATTCATTCATTCATTCATTCTCTCTCTCTCTCTCTCGCTCTCTCTCTCTCTCTCTCCCCCCCCCCCCCACCCGTGTGTGTGTGTGTGTGTGTGTGTGTTTTACCCTCGCCTATTAACTTTTTTTCTTTTGTTGACAATAGATTTAGTCCATGTGGTGTAGCAACGGCAAGTTTTAAAATTGGTATTAATGTGCCTGTAACTTCTACCGTTGTAAAATAAAGGTTCTCTCTCTCTCTCTCTCTCTCTGTCTCTGTTGATGTGAAGCGGTGAAGCGAGTTACGAGAAATGATAACTAACATGTATACTCAGAAATCACGTTTGCATGTTTCATTGTTTCAAGCTCTATTTACAGTTTGGCTTACCTACGATCGTGAGCGGCACAACAGCTGTCAGACTGTAGAAAGCGGGCACAGGTTCCCAATGTGCTGAGCAAAAACACAAGCTTACATTCGTCCAAACTATTTTGAGGGTAACTGCTTCAGTCTTTGAGGTATCGTTGTCCGTGAATGGCATTTGATCGCGGACCTGCTGGTTTTGACAAAAGAAACTTATGGAGGTTACCAGCGGGTTCCCACCAGACACGGTACAGTTCAGCTGCAGACTGTCTCCCTCAGTAAGGATGTCCCCCTTCCTGTAACCTGTGATGACTGGGGGTGTTGCTGGCGGATCTGTAAACGAGTATGGCAGCTGTGAAGCTAAAGACAGTCTTCACACACACACACACACACACACACACACACACCATCATCATCATCATCATCGCCATCATCACACACCACCACAACCGCCCTCATCATCATCATCATTAGACTTACATTTTAACGAAAGATTGTAATAGGTACTGCACAGTAATACGAATTATTATTTCATTAAAATGAATTCTGACTGCATGAAAAATGGGCTTACAATATTCTACTTACATACCACCCGTAAATGGTATTGCACAGTCTTCACATCTGATCCCCACTGTTGGCGACAAGTATAATTATGACCGTTTTCTGCACGACTGATGTTGTTGATCCTCAGTATCGGGGAAGTAGAGACAGTCGGCCATGTTATGATAGGAGGCGGTTTGCCTGGTCTTTCGTTATTCCATATGCAGAAGCACGTCAGGTTTCTATGTTCCATAACGTATGCCGTGCAGAGTTGAACTGTGGGGTCTCCAGGACGTTCTGTGCACGATACAAAATTTTCTTTGTAATAGCACGTCTTAACTCATGTAAAATGTTTTATGTTCTCGCTTGTAAGGGAGAGGTTATCGACCGGACAGTTGATTGACTGTTGACAGTGTCACAGTCCGTTTAAAGTCATGATATCGTATTCATTGTTTCGTCAAAGCTTATTATGCACCTGGCGGTCTAACTTTTGAATTTGTCGGTTTCCTAGACAAAGGGCGGTCCCTGATTTATCTTTCAAGAATATAAATGTAAATGTGTGAATTCCACCCACGTCCTTGGGACAATATTTAACCTTTACAGTGCAAGGCTTTGGAGTACACACAAACCACGAAGTGGGTCGTGCAGGACCCATACTTTGCATAAAGCGATTTCAGTGTACCTATATACCTATCCCGACGATGTGGGTCCACCAGGACCCATACATTTTGTGAAGAGCAAAGAGCGAGAGCATCGTATCTAACTCTTACTGACTCCTTTGTTGTTTGCTGGTTTGGGTTTTATTTGAAGGGTGTCAAGAGGACTCACAAATCACTATATGAGATGGCCGGTGTCACAGGATATTTCGGAACCGGACGAATGGGAACCATTCCCATTTATCCTAGCCCTGGTGGCAAGATTTTTCGGAACCATTCCGATTTATCCTGACTCTAGTGACCGGATATTTGGATACCACCAGGATATTTCGCAACCATCTAGAAGGTCATTAGCCCAGATGCATTTTGTCTGCCAGGTGCGGGATAAATGGGAATGGTTCCGAAATATCCTAGGATTTTTGGGAACCGGTTCCGATTTATCCTGGTTCCGAAATATTCTACGACACCGGCCGTATACACATGATTGACACAGGTGAATGTTTTGTCACAACAAGTGTTCTGCACAGTGAGTTATTTAGTTAGTTATTTAGGGCTTTACGCCGCACAAGCAACAAGGACTATTTCGCTGCACAGATTGCCTTGACTGCTTATCAGCGCACCTACCCGGATATCATTTCTAGAAATGAAATTCATTTCGTCATTGATTGTATAAATTATTAGTGGCATGCGACTTTCATTTCGTCATTTTGTTTTTAATCGAAATGGTTGACGTCATAGGGGGGGGGGAGTTTTTGTTCTCCGATTTTTCGGGTTCATGCAGGAGGGAAGCAGAGCTGTGGGGCAGTTGTCCGCGTTGGTCCGTGTCGTGGTGGCTGCTGAGTGTCGTGCTGAGAGGCAGCAAATGCGCTGCTTGATGGCAGTGCACGCGCTCTTGCTTGCAGGTGACTGGCTTGAGTACATTCTACTTTCGGGTGGGTGCTGACACTCTCTATACCTTCTTGTTGCTGCTTCTTCTTATGCTCGGGCCTGTTTTGTTTTCTGTCGGAGCCAGTCAGTCTCTTGTTGAGGGAGCCCAGATTCGACGCAAGCACGTGCTTTCTGGATTTCTGTGATCTTTTCATCCACTATGCATTTTTTTTTTCAGCAAGGCTTGCATGTGTTCTGTGAGTCGTCGTTGGTCAAAGTCACGGAGACGTGAGGGGCCGGCTAAGGTGGCACGTGATCACATACGGAGCTCGAAATCGCCACATGGGAGGCCACTGTTGACTTCCGACTTCTAGCCGATTGCCAGCGTGACGCATCATTGTCTGGATGTTCTGTATTAGACCTTCACGGGCTGAGACCTCTGGGCTTGTGCTGGTTGCTGACGGGGTTAGGTCCGGTGATGGGGCAGCGTCCAGGAAGTCTGAACTCTGGTTTAGCTGCTCGTTCTTCATTTGTAGTTTGCGGGATTGTGAAGCGAAGAGGCAGGATTCCTCCGTCAATGATTAGTGCTGAGAGAGTAGCTGCTGGTTGCATTGTCGTCAACGTTGAGAATCTTGTCCATTGCTGAAATGATTCCTTCGATGTTGAACATCGTTGTGCCGAAGCTGGCCGGGTGGGTTGTTTATATCCCTATTGGCGCGTTCCCTGGGCAGAGTGTTGGTGGGCCGTGCTGTGTATGCTAACCGAGCCTGCTGACTCAGCACTCAGGCAGGAGTGCGCTTCCCTCTCGGTGGACCGCGCCGTGCGTGACCAGTGAGCATAGATTTGTTGTTTTGTGTGAGGGGTGCCGTTTTGGTCTTTGGTTGCCTGGTTCTGTTATTAGAATGGCACCTTTGAGGAGCCGACCCAAAACTTCAACCTCTAGGTCCGGTTCTGGAAATTTTCGAGAGGAAGAGCGTATCCTCTCTAGTGTGCGGTACTCAGTTGCTTTGTCCTTTATATATTTATTTGTGGGGTTTGGCACCATCGTAAGTGCCAACACAGTACCCACCCCACCCATCAGTACGATTGTTAGTCATTGAATAAACTACACAATCGGCTAGTATTCATTTGTGGGAGTCCCCTTGTGTTCACGTTCAATTAGTGTACATCGAGTGTCTGTTGGCGTGTCAGCACGATTGCACCTTACACAATGAACCCAAACGAAAAATAAAATCACAATACATAAGTTTACTCCCTCCACGCTCCACACACTACAGAAATGGCCCAGGCTCATCGATCATGCATGGCGCGACTCACCCGAAACTAAATGCACTCCAGCCAAATCACCTGCAGTCAGGGGCGCGCGCCCTGCCAACAACAGGTACAAAGGCAGCGCATTAGGTGCCTCTCAGCACAACGACGCTATATGTGTCGGTGTTGGGGAATGTGTAAATCAGAATATGTCTGTTTTTCACGTGCACTTTCCAACCTTCACCACATTCATAACCACTCTCTCAACTTTCATGTTTTCGGACAAGCCGAGTGGATGACGTCACAACCATACTACAGTCATGTATTATGCGTAATACCTTCAATGTTAAACAAGCTAAAATTTGAGTTGGGTTTTCTGTCATTGGACGTGTACCGTCTTTGTTGACAGAAGTCGTTAACGCGCTGAAAGACACATCGTTTCTTTTCAGGAGTACTGAAAAAGTCGATAACTGACGGAGATGAATCACAGTATCACTGAATGCGTAACGACACAAGCCTTGCAGGAAGTAAACAGTCGTTTCAACGTCATCGAGAAAAAGAAACGTTTTATGTAGGAAAAGATTCAGTCTATTCAGTTCAACCCAAAGGAAAATTATTATAGTAGCAGTTACAGTCTGGGCCAGGCAGATAAAGACGTGTCATAAAAATGATATTTGGTGTTGGCCGGTGGGTCACTTTGCTCCTCTCTATAACCAGCCGTGGAAAAACACGTTAGTATGGAATCATTTCACTTTACTTCACAAAGCAACATAGGGACACCGCTTTGTACAAAATGAGCAGAGAAAACCATTGAAATGTCAGATATGACTGACGGATCTATTGTGCTATTCGCCGATAACTCTCACGACTGAAATTTTGAAACAACGAAGAGAGACGTTGCGCATTCTGGTGCAGCGTGTCAGCACATAATGGCTTTTGTCGTGTTTGTGCACACTCTCCATAGATCGGCCACCTGGCGTTGTAAAGACAGGACACTGAAGGGCTGTGTCGGATTAGTAATAATATGCACGCACAGCCTTGCAGTCAAAGACGTTTTCAAATTAATGGGCATAGTGTGTTCGGTAACCATAGGAACAAGAAGTCTTAAAGGCGTACCCTGCACACGAAGCGCGTCTATGGAAAAAGTTAGAGGATGGGTGGGTGTTCAGAGGTCTCTGTCAATCATACTGGCCTTCATTTACAGACCATCTGAAATAGTGTGCGTTGTGAGCACTTTCTCTCACCACGATAGTACGCTTGACATAAAACTCATACAAACAAGCGAAAAAGGAGTCAATGAGTCAGATACGATGCTCTAGCCCTTTACTCTTCACAAAGTGTATGGGTCCTGGCGGACCCACATCGTCGAGATAGATATATACATTGAAATCGCTATTTGAAAAGTATGGGTCCCGGAGGACCCACATATTAATTTGTGTGTAGTCAAAATTAAGGGATTGTTTACTTGTTTACTTTTTCATCAATAATTATATACAATTTTGGCATGACGTACCTTTTAGGGGCTTGGAGAACTCCTAAAATGTCAGTGAAAAAGGCCCAGTTTTTTTTTTTTTTTTTAGATATTTGAAGTTAAACACCCTTCTTGGTCCTAAAGGACCCAGATAGGACCCAGATAGTGCGATAAAGCAAATACAGACCCATACGCTTAAGTCAAACACACGTAAGTCGAACTTCGGATACGTCGAAGCAAAAAGTTTTTCCCGGCCAAACTTGCTCTTTGTATGACTAAATTTTCCACGGATAAGTTGAACGAGTACTCAAAAACGGATAAGTCAAAACTCGGTTATGTCAACCGAAATCTGCAATTTTAGCCTCGGATAAGTCCTACCAGTCGCTGGCACGGGAATTTCTTTTCGTCCTTCTGATGCATCAGCGCCTAAACACGGCTTGCACGGAGATTTAACATTTCCCGTGCAAGTACAGGGCCCGTATGCACGTCGGTCCGTTTAGTGGCCTAACCGCGTTTATCCCCTATACGGGCAGATAGGCGGGAAAAATCGGTATGCACGTCAATCCGGTTAGCCTGTCCTATACGGATTTTCGCGTTTAAAGTTATCGCACCTCTAGGGGTCCGATAGCGGGCCTAAACGCGTGTAAATATGGCGGCACTTTTGTTTTTCCAAGCACGACAGCGGGGTCTTCTACGAAGAAACCGGATTTTCCGGGACCGTACTAATCCCTTCGACACGTACGACGACAGAGAAGTGTGTGTGTGTGTGTGTGTGTGTGTGCGTGTGTGCGTGCCGGCGTGCGTGCGCGCGCGCGCGCGCGCGTGTGTGTGTGTGTGTGTGTGTGTGTGTGTGTGTGTGTGTTTGATATTTAGACAGAAAATTTGAGTATGAATTAATTGTTGATTTCATCATTTCGGCTGTTATCAGGTGATCTCATTATTCTGTGACGCGGACCTCGTCTTCATCAACTGTGTGGCCAAGTGGCCAGGGTGCGTGCACAATGCGAGGGTGTTGCGTTATGGTGGCGCTGTGGCTGCTGAAAACGGTCATATGTTCTACTTGCAGCTCTTCAAGTAGTATTCTAACATGCTCAGCACTGAAGTTACCTATTCTGGCCCTTTTTCTGACTTTCTCCGTCATGCTGCAAATTTCAGAAACTTCCACGTGTAGTTGGATTAAACCGAAAGCACACAGCGGAGCGGGTTTTCCCAGTAATCTATAAATATCTCACCTTTAACGTGGCGTTTAGCTATACGTTTCCGTTTAGCGCGTCGTGCATACCAAATCCGGTTAGGGTTTATACGCGGTTAGGGCCCGTATAGCTAACCGCGTTTAAGCTCTAAACGCGTTTAAGCTAACCGGTTCTGACGTGCATACCAGTCCAGGATGACAGTCTTATGTGTCCTGCGGGCCTTAGGGCTGGTTATCTTGGGTGGTAGAACATGAAATTGGCGAGAAACACGTGCAAGAACAGAGCTAGGCGTGAGATCTTACAAGCAGAATTAGAGTCAGTGAAACTAGAAAAGAAGAAGAAAACATAAAGCTGGAAACTTATCACCGTTTGGTGCCAGGCAGCTTTCATGTCAGAACGAAACAGCCATCAGACAAACTTGGCTTTCTCCTTCCTCTGCATTGCATGTGTGACTATGGTAAGACCAAGGCAATACTCTGAACTGAAAGTGAACTCAAAGTGAACAAAATAGCTACGGAGATTCGATGACATGGCAGCTTACACGAGCGTATTCAATGTAACAAATCCTAGCAGTAAGGCTCAGTATAGTTCGCACCTCTGGGCCGTACTGGGCAAACTGTTCAAACGCATCCACACTCGTTTAGTTGAGTTTGCCTGCTTATATCGGTTTAGGGTTAGGTTAAGATTTAGGGTTGGGGTTACCTTGTGGTAATTATCAATCGCTATGTTGTTTAGACGGTCGCAGTGCATTTACAGCAGGTGCAAATGACACAAGGGGGCGAACTATACCAACGCAGCAGCAGTAAGCTCATGTTCACCAGGGAAAAGAAATTTCAGTTTCCAAACCGAATCAAGGGGTGAAAAGGTGCAACTCGCTTAACTCGAAGCTAGAGTCGAAATTCGACCTTATCCGTCGTCACGGATAAGTCAAACTTCGGATACGTCGAACAAAAATCCCCTGCGAATTCGACTTAAGCGTGTTCGACTGTATATTCATGGTGTTTGCGACACGTGACTGCTAAGACAACATCTGTTTCACCAACTCACCGATCTCGATAGTCATGTTGTAAGCATTCTGTGGCCCGGGTGTCACGCTGACGAAGTACGTGTAATTGCCATCCTGCGGAGTCACGTCAAAGGAAAACTCACATGACGCGCATTTATCGCCGTCTCCACACGATTCTAGTGTAGAAAAATAACCATGCAACGGTCGGGTGCGCTTTAAATTAAAAACAAAATGATATTCAAATCTCCTGTCAATTAAAATCGACATTAAGACTTCTGTTCCGGCCCCCGTAGTGTAGTGGTTAGCACTTCGGATCATGGACCGGGAGACCCGGGTTCGAATCCCAGCCGAGGCAAGCGGGATTTTTCCTACCTAGGTCGGCTCCCACCCAGAGCGGGTGTGCTATGGGCCCGATGGGGAGGCTGTTGCCACACAGCCGAGTTTCACCCACTTCACGGGTGCGACTTTGGGGGTGCTTCCCTTGGTATGACACATCTTATGATGTGGATGATTACACGGCCGGCACCGCAGGTGCCGTACTTCCCGGGCCTGGTTAATGCCGGGATATTTATGACAGGAAGCGTGGAATGCGGCCCTGTTCCGCAGTCCCAAACCACATGGACCTCCATAGCATCATCTTACTATCATCCTCATCTCCATCATCATGCATAATAAAAATTGTCCCAGCTTCCGAGTCCTCCGTGGGTTCCACCCATGACCTGGGAGGAACACCACTGGAGTTGGCAGCAAAAAAAAAAAAAAAAAGACTTCTGTTCCGAGATGTGTTTTTGTGTGTTTTTTGTTGTTGCTGCTGTTGTTGTATTGATATTTTGTTTGTTTGTTTGTTTGTTTGTTTGTTGGGGGGGGGTACTTTGTTTTGTGTTTTGTGGTGGTGTATCTTTTTTCTTTCGAATCCCTTTTTCTTGTCTTCTACAGCTGTTCCCATAACCGAGACCGACAGACATTTAAAACGGCCGTATCACTTCATGGTACGTTTTTCTTTCCATACCCCATTCGGCGAAAGCTCTTGCAGTTCACAGCTGTACAGTCCGTCAGACGTAAACATGTTCTCTGCTCTGCAGTATCCCGATGAACGTAGGGTAGTAACATTTGTAGACATACTACAATGTGTAACTTTCGCCGGCTCTGTAACGGTGGTTTAACAAAATGAGTCTTGAAAGAGATAAACAAAGCAGTTCTGTTCTGGGGGGAAGGGGGGGGGGGGGGGCTTCAGTCAAATTGGTTTCAGTTTACATCCGATTAAGTACAGGAAACATATTTAACATAATTATTCTTAATTATTGAACTGAATCAAGTACAGCTCGAGGTATTGAATCCAGTCGGCTGTCAGACTGGCCCGCCAGGTAACCATCTCCCTATAAAAACTATACCCCTCCCTCTATAAAGTAACGTACTAGAAAGAAAATGTACATAATATGCAGTCCAGAAATGGGAGACAACAACAATAAATGGCACATAATTTACATCAATTACCCTTAGAGGCACGGTCCACTCTACGACTATCCGGTGCAGATGTTATATTAGAAAATACATTATACAATTATAATTATACTGTAGCAGTAATTGATATGGGAACGTTTCATGAGTCTATTATGATTTGTGCACTTACTTATGACACGGAGTATGCAAGACGCTACTTCGTCGTTTTGTGCCACACATTTGAGAGTAGCACCAGCCCAGATTCTGTGATTTGCTTTTATGCTCAGTGTGGCTGTTGTTGTACTCGATATAGGCGATGCAAAGAAGCTTCGGGTCAGAAATGTCTGGCATGCAGATTTGGATGTGCAGTAGGCTACGTCCTGTTCAGTTTCATTCATAGACGTAATTGTCCAGTTGATATGTCCATCTGTACCAACCCCATCGCAGTGCATTTCGTGAGGTCCCGGCTCTACAACATCCAGGGTATTGTTCGTGCAGTTCCTAATCTTTAGGGTGGCTGTAAACAAAACAGCCAGAGAAAGAACAGGGTATGTTAACACTCGCAAAGTCGTTCTACTTTCCCACCCTTCCATTCCACCTTCAACCCCCTCCCTCCCACCACCTCCACCGCGCTAATCGAACTATAGCAAATGTAAGTAAATGTTACATTACTTCATCTGATTACAACAAGCGACTAGATGGCATAATCAATCCACACGATCGTTCTGATAACGCTCTTTTCATGTGTACACTTTCATCCGCCTTCTGTGAGAACCAGAACTGTTATAAAGTTTGTAGCTACTGTTTATTATTACTATTATTACTCTGACGAGACAAATACAAAATTCCACCTTACCTGAGCAAACAAGAAACATGGTGAAAACGCCTATCACAGTCAGAAGTAGGATGTCTTTCGCCATGATTGCGGCTATGGAGCTAATAGGGAGAGCAACTTCCTGGTTGATGACCGCGGGTGACACGCAGCTTATTCACGCCATAGGCACCATGAACGGCACTGGGTTTATTTATTCATAGATAGCAGAGTAGTAGTGTCGAGTGTCGAGTGTTGTACACATTTTTCAAATAGGACCGTGAGTGAGAAGATAGGATTACTAGATTTTCCATGTGCACACTTTCTTAGCGGCATTGAAATTAATGTATGGCAGCAGCTTGCATTGTACTACAAAGCTTGAAAGATGTGTACAACACTCAACACACCTACTCTTCTATTGCACACGACTACTGCTGGTGACAGCAAGCTTAAGTCCACGCAATAGTTCACCTTGTCGAGTGTCGACATGAATCAACACCTGACCTCTCCTGAGCAGACATGGAACATGATGAAAACGCTGATCTCTATCAGAAGTAGGTTTAGTTTTGCTATGATGTTTAAGCAGGTAGGTTCTGCTTGTCTGACAATCATTTAACTTTCTCACACACACACACACACACACACACACACACACACACACACACACACAGGACGTTTGCAAGCACGGTCACAAGTTGCTCCAGTCTTTTATTCAGTGCGAATGTCTTCCCTGCGTGTTAGACATGAACACAATCAGCCGTTAACTCTTGAAGTGAGTGTGTCAGCTGGCTCAATGCCCATGTAGCTGAGTTATACAAGACTAGTCGCGCAAAAGAGGGACCCTCAGCCCTCAGCTAAAGCAGAGATTCTCCGAAATGAACTTGTTAAAGACTGAATGGCTCTTTTTCGAAACATCAGCATAGCTGAGCTCTTGTTTAAAAAAAAGAAAAAAAAAATCACGACAAAACGAATGAAAGAAACTTGCTGGAAAAACAATATTATTTTTAGTACAAAACAGAACGTAATTTCACCATACGATTTTTTCCAGTAACATATTCGATTAATGTTACTGTACATGAGTTTTAGCCCCAGAACGGTTACGAAACTCTTCAATGATGTTTTACATTTTTTTCACACCAGTTTGCCAAATGCTATATTTTAAGTTGGCGATATGGTTAATAATGAAAGTGAAGAAATCATTGTCTTCCTATACAATATCCTTTTGACTCATTAGCTATATGGTATAGTTTTATACTGAGTGATGGAAAGAGATAAAAATGGAAGCCGGGCACAAACAAATGTACAAAAAAGCATGGATATTTTCACATACATGAAGAACCTGTACATGTGAAGGGATAACAGTTGTTCACTATGTATCAGGGAAATCAGACGACTGTAGAGTGTTTTGCTACACATGGGGTACAGATGTCGTGTTAGTGTAATCGTGCAACGCCGTTCCCTCTCCGGACGATTTGTGAAGATGAGTCTCTGAAAATGAGTATTTATAAACATCATTAGTTCTAAAAAAAAAAAATTATGTTGACAGATTGCACATGCTGTTTGTGTTGTCTTTTCTTTTGCTATTTTTATTGCTGTTGTTTGTGTCGTTGTTAGTGCTGTTGTTGTTGTTGCTGTTGCTGTTGTTGCTGTTGTCATCACTGTTTTTATTGTACTTGGTGCATGGTGATATTGGTGGTGGTGGCGGTTTGTTCTCTAATACATTTTGTTGTTGTTGTTCTTCTTCTTTTGTACCTGTGGATGTATGCTGTCTTTGCTCAGGGTTGATTTCTTCATACACTCCCTGTGCATTGACATCCCCGGAATTGCCATTCGCTGCTGCACCGGTTGGTCTGAGACCAGTGTATGGGTTTGCGTCCTGATCCCTTCTGCGATTAGGGCGTTCGTACGTTCTAAGGTCTGGTAAAATAAAACGATTGTTCTCAACTTTACAGGCGATAGGTTAGACAGGTTTAGTATACTTGTCCGGTAGTTTTCATTTAGAACTCCAAACAGTTTAAAATACTTTAACACCCAGAGATTAATTTGAAGCGGAGGCGATGAGGTTGTGTTGTCGCTTGTTCATCCGCTTGGTGGCTTTGTCGTAGGACTGGCTTGTTTGTCATACAAGGGCAAGGAGTAAAAGGAATAAACAGGAAAAAAAGAGTATTTACAATAATAACTCTAAAGTTCTGTTTGAGACTTGACAAATTTACACTGGAAAATAAATTCGAGCTTTAACCATACCCACTGGTACATGCGATGGACGGATGCCAAAGACATTGTCTTTTGTACTCACATCTTCTTCGAATGACAAATACGACGAAAATGATGACGATGATAGCAAGAACTGATGCCGCTACACCCCCCGCCACCGCTGCAACTGGGAATGTTTGTGTCCCGTCGTTTCCTGTCAAGCTGCCTTCTGCCAACAACACATACGATGACGGCAACACACACACACACACACACACACACACACACACACACAGAGAGATAGATAGATAGATAGATAGATAGATAGATAGATAGATAGATAGATATAGGGGTTGTAGGTAAGGCTGAGAGCGCTCCCTAGGTCTAGGAGATGTGTGCTTTGTATGCCAGTGGACAAGTCCGCCTTGCCCTACATCGGCTACAGGCCACAGTGGAGGGGGGGTGGGGGGAGGGGTGAATCTACCATCCTATCGCTGAAACGTCTAACGGATCTAAGGGTACCTCACCATTCATAGGCCCTCCATTCCCCTCTCACCGGGAGGAAAATGGTCGGTACAACCTAGGCAATATGAAGTGGTGATTTTAGCCGCTCACGACCATGGTTTCGAGTCAATGGGACCCTCATCAGGTGAGCATGCGGCAATACCCACGAAGTATGCAGCGTACAACCAGCACTAAAAGGCTGCCCCAGAATAATCTGGTGCGTCTCCAGTACAAGCAGACGTCGCTACCCTAAAGCTCTGCAAGAGGTTTCAGCGGAAAAAGACTAAATAATTTAGAAGGAGCAACTGCCTGGGTGTAATGTCATGTAATTACATTTAATATAAAAATAGGAACAAAGGCGTCTCTAAAGCCGAATAATATGCGCTCAATCAGGTCAATTTGAAAGTAGGGGAAGTAAATAAAGCTGAGAGCGCTCCCTAGATCTAGGAGAAGTGTGCTTTTTATGCCAATGGACAAGTCCGCCTTGCCCTATATTGGCTACAAGCCACAGTGAAGAGGGGGGGGGGGAGGGGAATCTACCATCCTACCGCTGAACAACAACTATGTATATATAGACATGACTTCACCAATAATTTTATTTTTTGTGTAATAACCCTTAATATAAGGTTACACTTACCTTTCTGTGAGCTTGCATCAAGGTAGACCGAAACGCTGACTTCACCAAATGTGTTTACAAAAGTCACTGTGTAAAATCCTAAATTTGCAGTCGTAGATTCATCCCGAGAAATCGTGCAGTTAGTCATGTAAATATGTCCGCTTGGTTTACACCGTACAAGCACATCTCTTGTTGCTTTTCCTAAGCCAGCTTCTTCAGTGAAAGGATTTGTATCACCAAAGAATGTCACGTGGGGTACAGGGGGAGGGTACCCTACGACGTCAATCGCTTTTTCAGATGTGATGAAAAGAACTGTAGATCCGTCAGTGAGATGTTGAAGCTCTTCTGTTAGTGTTGGGGCGCCTGCAATTCATATGAATCATACCATTAAGAAAAATAATGTGATTAACCGTTGTTGTTGTTGTTGGTGGTGGTGTTGTTGCTGCTGCTGTTGCTGTTGTAGTTGTCGTTTTTGTTGTTGCTGTTGTGGTTGTTCTTCTTGTTGTTGTTTTCCGTTTTGCAAAGAACCGTGCATTTAAACAAGACGACATGATCCGAGTTATGAACTAATCAAAATTGTTTTATAATGTCTAATGCTTCACATGTGTACACTTTATATTCTACAGTATTCATATTAATTTACCGCATGTAAAATAAATTGAATACCGCTTACAGTTGACAAGCAATGTCACATTTCCTTGGGTTGTCCCTACAGTGTTGCTGGCTTCACAACTGTAAATGGCGGCATCCTGACAGCGAGCGGACGTGGTCAGCGTGTACTGTTGGACATTCTCATCCTGGCCGCTGGTGTGTGAAGTGTCCACCTCTAACGGCTGTCCAGTGTCCACTCTCACCACACGGATGGACGGCTTGGGCCGCCCGCTAGCCACACAGTTCAGGATGACAGAAGTGTTGTCAAAGCCGTCCACTGTCAAGTTCTCAGGAACACCGTTTAGGGTGAGCGATCTCACTTTTGTGCCATCAGCAGCTTTTGATATAAAACGATTTTTTATTGTAAAAATAAAAATCTCTGAGCCAAATTGGTTTCAGTTTATATCCGAGTACGTACAGGAAACATATTGAACATATTCATAGTGAACTGAATAAAGTACAGCTCGAGGTATTGAATCCAGTCGGCTGTCTGGTTGGCCCGCTAGGTATAACCATCTCCCTACAAAACTGTACTCCTTCCTCTATAAAGTAACATACTAGAAAGAGGGTCTTTCATGATTTGTGCACTTACTTATGACACGGAGTTTGCAAGACGCTACTTCGTCGTTTTGTGCCACACATTTGAGAGTAGCACCAGCCCAGCTTCTGTGATTTGTTTTTATGCTCAGTGTGGCTGTTGTTGTACTCGATATAGGCGATGCATAGAAGGTTTCGGTCAGATATGTCTGGCATGCAAATTCAGTTGCACAGTATGCTACATCCTGTTCAGTTTCACCCATAGACGTGATTGTCCAGTTGATACGTCCATCTGTACCAACCCCATCGCAGTAGATTTCATGAGGTCCCGGCTCTAAAACATCCAGGATATTGTTCGTGCAGTTCCTAATCTTCAGGGTGGCTGTAAAGAAAACAGGCAGTCAAAGAACAGAGTATGTCAAGTACTCACAAAGTCGTTATACCTTCGTACTCTTCCATTCCACCTCCAATCCCCTCCCTCCCACCACCTCCACCGCGCTAATCGAACTATAGCAAATAATTATAAGTAAATGTCTTGACTAGGTCAGTTCATCTGTACATCCGCTTACAACAAGCGACTAGACGGCATAATCAACCAACACGATCGTTCTGATAACGCTCTTTTTCATGTGTACACTTTCACCCGCCTTCTATGACAACCACTCACATTCTGCTGAAATATAATTAATAAGCAGCGTTTTTATAAAGTTTGTAGCTACTGTTTATGAAATCGCATACTATTATTACTCTGTCGAGAGAAAGTACAAAATTCGACCTTACCTGAGCAAACAAGAAACATGGCGAGAACGCCTGTCACAGTCAGAAGTAGGATGTCTTTCGCCATGATTGTGACTATGGAGCTAATAGGGAGAGCAACTTCCTAGTTGATGACTGCGGGTGACACGCAGCTTATTCACGCCTAAAAAGGCACCACGAAAGCCACTGGGTTTATTTGTTCACAGATAGAAGGGTAGTTGTGTCGAGTGTTGTACACATTTTTGAAATAGGAGCTCGAGTGAGAAGATAGGATTACTAGATTTAGCTTTTCCCTGCCTCTCTCTCATCTCTATTAGTGTTCGTACTCTGTGCATGTCAATAGTTTGCTGATTCTTGTGGGTTCTTTATTGTCAATAGTTTAAAGTGTTTTTAAAAAAACTAGATTGAATATAAGGATCCAGATACTCTCTCTCTCTCTCTCTCCTCCCCCCCCCTCCCCCCACCCCAGTCCAGCGTATTAATTCCTAGGCGTTCGCTTTCCATGTGTACACTTTCTTAGCGGCATTGAAATTAATGCATGACATCAGCTTGCATTGCACTACAAACCTTGAAATATGTGTACAACACTCGACACACCTACTCTTCTATTGCACACGACTACTGCTGCTGACAGCAAGTCCACGTAATAGTTCACCTTGTCGAGTGTCGACACAAATCAACACCTGACCTCGCCTGATCAGACATGGAACATGATGAAAACGCTGATCTCTATCAGAAGTAGGATAATTTTTGCCATGATGCAACTGGTAGGTTCTGCTGTTCTGACAAGCAAATAACTTACACACACACACACACACACAGAGAGAGAGAGAGAGAGAGAGAGAGAGAGGGCGTTTGCAAGCACGGACACGCTGACATGTTGATAGCTCCCGTCTTTTATTCAGTGCGAATATTTCTTCCCTGCGTGTTAGACATGAACACAATCAGCCGTTAACTCTCTTTAAGTGTGTCAGCTGGCTCAATGCCCATGTAGCTAAGCTATACAAGACGCGCAAAAGAAGGGCCCTCAGCTAAAGCAGAGATTCCGCGAAATGCGCTTGTTGACTGAATGGCTCCTTTTCGAAACATCAGCATAGCTGAGCGCTTGTGAACGCTTGCCAGAAACAAGAAAAACAATCACGACAAAACGAAGGAAAGAAACTTGCTGGAAAAACAATAGTATTTTTAGCACAAAACAGAATGTAATTTCACTAAACGATTTTTTCCAGTAACATATTGGATTAATGTTATTGTACAAGAGCTTTAACCACAAAACGGTTATAAAACTGTTCAGTTATTTATTCAATGTTTTACTTATTTTTTCACGCCGGTTTGCCACATGCTAGACTTTAGTTTGACGATTGTTCAAAAATAAAAGTGAAGAAATCATTGTCCTTCTACACAATATACGTACCCATTTAATTTTGTCTCGCAAGCTATACGGAATAGGTTTACACTGGAGTGATCGAAAGAGATAAAAATGGAAGCCGGGCATAAACAAGTGTACAAAAAGCATGGATATTTTCACATACATAAAGAACGTGTACATGTGAAGGGATAACAGTTGTTGCTATTGTTTACTATGCATCAGGGAAATCAGACGATTGTAGAGTGTTTTGGTACACATGGGGTACAGATGTCGTGTTAGTGTAATCATGCAACTCGGTTCCTTCTCCGGACGATTTGTAAAGATGAGTCTCTGAAAATGAGTATTTATAAAAATCATTATTTCAAAATGTTGACAGATTGCACATGCTCTTTGTGTTGTCTTTTCGTTTGCTATTTTTATTGTTGTTGTTTGTGTTGTTGTTAGTGCTGTTGTTGTTGTTGTTGCTGTTGTCATCACTGTTTTTCTTGTACTTGGTGCATGGTGATACTGGTGGTGGTGGCGGTTTGTTCTCCAATACATTTTTTTTGTTGTTCTTCTTTTGTACCTGTTGATGGATGCTGTCTTTGCTCAGGGTTGATTTCTTCATACACTCCCTGTGTATTGACATCCCCGGAACTGCCATTCGCTGCTGCACCGGTAGGTCTTAGTCCAGTGTATGGGTTTGCGTCCTGATCCCTCCTGCGATTCGGGCGTTCGTACGTTCTATAGTCTGGTAAAATAAAACAACGATTGTTCTCAACTTTACAGGCGATAGGTTAGATAGGTTTAGTATACTTGTCCGGTAGTTTTCAGTTAGAACTCCAAAAAGGTTAGAAGACTTTAACATGCAGAGATTCATTTGGAGCGGAGGCGATGTTGTCGCTTGTTCATCCGCTTGGTGGCTTTGTCGTAGGACTGGCTTGTTTACGATCCAAGGGCAAGGAGTAAAAGGAATAAACAGGGAAAAACAGTATTTACAATAATAACTCTAAAGTTCTGTTTGAGACTTGACAAATTTACATTGGAAAATAAATTCGAGCTTTAACCATACCCACTGATACATGTGATGGATGGATGATAAAGACATTGTCTTTTGTACTCACATCTTCTTCGAATGACAAATACGCTGAAAATGATGACGATGATAGCAAGAACTGATGCCGCTACACCCCCCGCCACCGCTGCAACTGGGAATGTTTGTGTCCCGTCGCTTCCTGTCAAGCTGCCTTCTGCCAACAACATAAACAATGACCCCAACACACACACACACACACACACACACACACACAGATAGATAGATAGATAGATATAGGGGTAGTAAGTAAGGCTGAGAGCGCTCCCTAGATCTAGGAGAAGTGTGCTTTTTATGCCATTGGACAAGTCCGCCTTGCCCTATACTGGCTACATTAAGCCACAGTGGACGGGGGGTAGGGGGGGGGTTCTACCAACCTACCGCTGAACAACAACTATATATATATATATATATATATATATATATATATATATATATATATATATATATATATATATGACTTTACCAATAAATTTAATTTTTGTGTAATAACCCTTAATATAAGGTTACACTTACCTTTCTGTGAGCTTGCATCAAGGTAGACCGCAACGCTGACTTCACCAAATGTGTTTACAAAAGTCACTGTGTAAAATCCTGAATTTGCAGTCTTGGACTCTTCGTCCGAAATCGTGCAGTTAGTCATGTAAATATATCCGCTTGGTTTACACAGTACGAGCACATCTCTTGTTGCTTTTCCTAAACCGGCTTCTTCAGTGAAAGGATTTGTATCACCAAAGAATGTCACGTGGGGTACAGGTGGAGGGTACCCTATGACGTCAATCGCTTTTTCAGATGTGATGAAAAGAACTGTGGATCCGTCAGTGAGATGTTGAAGTTCTTCTGTTAGTGTTGGGGCACCTGCGATACAGATGAATCCTACCATTAAGAAAAATAATGTGATTAACCGTTGTTGTTGTTGTTCTTGTTGTTGCTGTTGCTGTTGTTCTTGTTGTTTCTGTTGCTGTTGCTGCTGTGGTTGTTGCTGTTGTAGTGTAGTTCACCCACACGTGGTGGAGAAGGACGTTAAACACCTAAAAACCCACCCACCCTTGCTGTTTTCCGTTTTGCAAATAACCGTGCACTTAAACAAGACGAGATGATCCGAGTTACGAACTGTTTTATAATGGCTTATGCTGCACATGTGTACACTTTATATTCTGCATATATTCACATTAACTAACCGCATGTAACATAAAGTGAGTACTGCTTACAGTTAACAAGCAATGTCACATTTCCGTGGGTTATCCCTACAGTGTTGTTGGCTTGACAGCTGTAGATGGCGGCATCCTGACAGCGAGCGGACGTGGTCAGCGTGTACTGTTGGACATTCTCATCCTGACCGCTGGTGTGTGAAGTGTCCACCTCTAACGGCTGTCCAGTGTCCACTCTCACCACACGGATGGATGGCTTGGGGAATCCAGTTGCCCTGCATCTAAGTATTACTGTTGCCTGTTCCGTGCCATTAATAGTGAGAGACTGGTGGGCCTGGTTCAGCGAAAGATCTACAATAGGTGGCTTTTCTGCAAGTAAAGTCAGTCACATGTGCATACTAATAAGTATTGTAGGTTCTCATTCCAAGAAAAAGACAAGTTAGGATTAACGATACCGTTGACACACTGGTGATGAATGTGAATGATCATTACTATTTATCTGTAAGAGGGTGTCTTATCTGGAGTCCCTGTGTTGAAGAAGAAGAAAAAAATAAACAGAGAGAAATCTATCGTACATGTGAGTGTGTAACATAATGAATCAGTCACCGGCAATTACCACCGCCACCACCAGCACCACTACCCTCCCCACTCCGTTCCGCATTTTTATTCGGAATTTTGCAATTCTTGAACACAATAACACTACGTCACTTCGTGATACTTGGTGAGGAGCGTCGGTTCTACTCTAGGGCTAGTCGTAGGATACGTTACTCCACATGTGAACAAAAATTCAGCATTTGCAGTATTTCTAAAAGGTCTACAGGCAATGTGACACCGTCAACATAATTGTATGCAGTGCGTGCGAAATTACATACGACATGCTCTCTGCCTCATGCCAGTGCGCTGTGAATACGGCTATAGTTCCTTCTTGATATAGTTCCTTCTTCAGAACTATAGTTGCGTTAGTTTAAGTCAGCAAATAGTGACCAAACATCATCATAATCATCACAGGGAAATGAGGACACGATGGAAGCATAGCGTTTCAGAATGCTAAGCTTGTTTCAGGGACGTTCCCCTGACAGCATCTATAATTTCTTGAAAGAAGCCAATTTGTTTTATAAGATATGCTGACTTTTATTAAATCTTGGAACGACTCATTAAAGCCACACAGATTTTTAATATATATTTACATCCTGTTTTATCGCCTGTCTTCTATTTTTAATGACCTGGCAGGGACTTAGCTTAGCCGCGAAATAGTCTCTGCTACTTGCGCGGCGTAAAGCCCTAAATAACTAACTAACTAACTTGTTTCTTTAAAATTTCGCATTTGTGGGTCTGGAAAACAAATCTGGAAAACATCCACACGCATTCAGAGACCTCACGTAAGAAGCTACATCTGACACGTTGAAATAGCATACGTACCAGTATCCGGAATGTTAAAACTCAGTCGAAAGCTGGCGTTCACAACCTTTCGGATTTTTCCAAATAAAACGGAACACGTGACCTGTCTCCCAGAATCTACATCTGCATCAGGTGTGAATACACACTTTTGCGTTGTGGCACCGCTGTCACAGGTGACGCCAGTCCACTTGAAGCTGTGCGTAGATGCATCAGGTTGAAAACCAGCGCAGGTCATAACCAAACGGGATGTACTGCCGGGTATTATAGCCAGAGTTTGCGAAATTGACTGTTGTTCTCCTGCTATGAAGTCTTTCGGAGCTGGAACAAAGTTTGTAATTTCTTTCTCTATTTATTTTCTTTATTTCCTTTTTTATTTATTTGTTTATTGATTTAGTTCATAGACAAAAAAATTCTCTCATGTCCCACCTTTCATGCTTTTGCCCGTCAGCTGACAAATTCTTACTGCAGTATATGTAGTCTACAGAATAATGATAAAGTTTACTATGATCGGTTCAACTTCGAGTCGTCTGAATGAAATTATCGAGTTTTAATTAAAGCGGGTTGTAGCGCTACACGGTAAATTCATTAAAGGCTATATATAAACAACAAGAACTTAGTAGTCGTCGTGATATAAACACACGTACGTATCTGGACGCTCCAAACGAGTGTACTTTTTGGTCCTGGGGTAAATGTTATGAAGAAGTTGTAGGCGCCGTTATTCATGGAAGTGGAGAACGCACATGTTGCTCGGTAAAAGATGTTGCTTTCATTCCTTGGACTTGTTATTAAAACCGTTTCCAACGGTATGTTTGAAGAACCAGTCTAAGAAAATAAAACAAACAAACAAACAAAAAACAACCAACAACAGCAACCGTTACAGAAATCGTGGCACTGTGGTTTTGTCAAGCGACATTAAGCGCCCCCCCCCCCCTTTCTGCTCCCCTCCGCCTCCTCCTTTCCGTTTCATTAGTCGTTAAACTCATGATCTGGGAGGAACACCACTGGGGCTTGCACAGGGTTAGTGCAGGAAAACAAATATTTAATTAATTGAATGCGAGTACACGTGAATTTTTGCATGGAGCCGTTGTCAAAGATTTTAGCCTTACTTTTCCCTGCAATACATGTATATATGTGTTGTTCATATCAATGGATACTTTATTTGCATGAACTGAACACTCACGATTGCTTGAGGAGCATAACCCCACTGACAGCTGTAGAGATTGTCAGACGTGAACCACATGTCAGTATAACAGGAGCCAGACACAGTTTTATTGTCGGAGTGAACGAAGATCTTGCATTGAGATGGCTGACCGTAATCTGTCGTGAGAAGTAATGAAATACACTGCAACAATGACGTACTTACAACAGAATAAACTGTTTACTTGATATGATAGTGTTTGAATCTCGTAACATCCACACGAATATAAGCGTCCTATTTCTGGCGATAGTAATATTTTTCAGTACGAAATAAACTCATAATTCGATTCGTATAATCACTTACTCGACAATAGCCACTTTCTGAGTGATATCAATTATCTCCTAAGTATGACTACATGTATACACAAATTAAAGAATCAATGATTTTTAATAAGTAGTTTGCTATGTTCAATTATTTAAGAATACGTTAGATTAAAAAAAAAATGCCTGAACAACGCGTCCTATATATGGAATCTTTTCTTGGTGGATATGAAAATTTACCTGAATAATCATTCGTTGACACAAACAAGTCATTATTCAGAACAGTTAACGTTTAATGAATCTGCACTTACTTGATTTGTCAAATTAATGGATGCTTTGAATAAACAAAGCATTCTAAGCAGCTTTCCATTTCCTTTGCGATTCAAAACGACAGAGCAAAAAATGTGATATCACTAAAGGTCACTTCAAAGTCAACGGCTAAAGGACATAAGGCTGTAGCCATGAGACACGATTTAAAAACAATAATTGATAGTAAAATACTTAACCCTGGTACATTGGTCTGCTTTCTTTCTTAACAAGGGCGGAAACATGTACTCACGTACAACTCTGGCTTGACAAATGAATGCATTGGAGCGATCATTTGAACATTTCAGATGTTTCTTACTGAAGTAGCGATGGTTACTTTGTATAATCATAGTACTGGTGGTCTCCGTTCTAGAAAATGTCGTGTCACTTCTGTCTGTGTTGCACGAGCTGTTTGGGGCGAATGGTGGACACCTGCCAAGTTCCACCCGCTCATAGCGTCCTTCAGGGTCAGTATCAATGTACCACACAACAGTGTCCGTTGCATTCAGTTCAGTACAATGTATCTTACTTTGCTCTTGCTCCTTGATATCGACCCAACCGGACTGACAATTCTGTATTTGGACCGTGGCTTTTTAGGAAAAAACAACAAAAGACGTATCAAAAATAGTTACCAGTTGTTTTAATAATAATAATAATAATTATAATAATAATAATAATAAATGGCATTTGTAGGGCGCATTTCTTTGGCATAAACTCAATGCACCAATCACTCACCGACACTCACGCACATTTTACAAACAGTGGACAAACATACACTGATGAAAGGTCTGTTTTAGGGAAGTATTCATTTTATATTCGGATGCACAGTGACTGTCAAGCATTAATAAATTTAATCCTACACACCCAACCACAACAAAACGAAACAAGTATACATCAATGAGCTGTGTTTTGTTTACTTTTCATGAAAACGGAACCGTCACATTCTATATTATAGGTTTATGAGCAGGAATAAGCCTGCTGATGTTGTAGGAGGTGTGTACATAGCACGGTTTCGCTGGGACGGGATGCCCTTTATCTCTTGTTAAAGCGCCGTAAATACCATTGTAGATTTACTGTAGTTCCTTTTGCCAACATTAGGTTATGTGAGGCGAGCAGGCAGTGAACAAACGTCAGATGTACCTGCTGCTTACCATGTGCGACCATAGAATCTAGACCTACGCTAATATTCTGTGTGTGTGTGTGTGTGTGTGTGTGTGTGTGTGTGTGTGTGTGTGTGTGTGTAATAACATGCGTAAAAACATAATCCTGCATGTATGCCTGTCGATACGTACCCATGCGAATTGCAGTTTTATCGAGTTCCAGCATGTGGTATGCATGTGAGCATGTAAGCAATATGTTTATGTCTATATGTCTGTACGTACATGTATGTAAGTCTGCATGTCTGTAATAAAAAAAAAACTCAGGTGTACAAATACGTATCAAATAATAAATCAAACCAGTGGCGTACCGTAAATACCGTGGAAGGGAAGAATCAGAGCTGATAGTGCCAGGTAAATGACGTAGTCCATCGTTACTGTACGCGACACAGCCCGGTCCAAACTACATGTGAAGCACCGCACCAGTAATCAGCCAGTATTGCTTCTTTGTACGACACAGCTGTCATAAGAATAACTCTAGTACACGGAGAATGATAGCCGAGAAGATCTCTCTCTCTCTCTCTCTCTCTCTGTGGTGTGGTGTGGTGTGTGTGTGTGTGTGTGTGTGTGTGTGTGTGTGTGTGTGTGTGTGTGTGTGTGTGTGTGTGTGTGTGTGTGTGTGAAATTACGTATAGCGAAAAAAAAAAAAAAAAAAACATTGTTGCGGGCTTCGCACGCATGTGCACACACTCCCGGAACAGAGCTAACTTTCATGCCGTATTTCTACTGCATGAGGTGTGTGTGTGTGGCGGGGGGGGGGGGGGGGGGGGCAGTGGATTCATTGTATTGATATGATTAATCACATGTGATACTTGCTATTAACAAGTGACAGGAACTGTCTCAAGAAGAGCTCAGTCACGGCAATGTAATATTTAACTTTTTCCTTAATGAATCTATGTGTGTGTGTGTAGCAAGAAATCGGTCCTATACAGTAATAAAGAGTTGGAACGAGTGGTTGAACGTTCTCACTGCATGTTTTGCTGAGAGGGTTCTTTACTACCTCCCCCCCCCCACCCCCATCCCTACACCTCCCCCCCCCACACCCCCATCCCCACACCTCCCCTCCCCCCTCCCCACCCATCACCCCCAGCCCCCGGTCACAGGTGTAAAGAGCGCACACTGTTACGTCTGTACTGAGCTTAACGTGATGGTTCAAGTCTGGATGACTGCGATTAGAAATAGGTCGGCACACCGAAGGTCGGGTAGCCTAGTTTCACGTGGAAGAATAGAAGGAAAACAGACTTTTTTTGTAATCACTTATATTGTCTAAAATGTTTCCTTGTGTGTTTAAAACTGAAAACAGTATTCCGTCCAGCTAATTCGCACGCACGCACGCACAGACACACACACACGCACGCACGCACGCACGCACGCACGCACGCACACACACACACACACACACTGCAACTGCAGAGAGAGAGAGAGAGAGAGAGAGAGCTCTTTCACGCACATTCTTTAGCTCGCACTAAACTTCCTGGTTCGTATCAGCAGTTTCTTTCCCATGCAAAGGCCTAATTCACGTACAGCACGATGTTGCGCGAATAACAGTACCTGACAACTGCAGTGTTGAGTGGAATGAAAGACGTGTGGAGGTCGGCTGACAATCGTCTCTTTGTGTAGCCGTTGGTCTGGGTAACATGAATACCCTAACCCGCTAGGCTTCTTTTTTAAAAGGAGAAAAATGTGCATGCGACACCCTGATAAGGGCTGTGTTTTGTGCGTACCTGTCACACACGCACCCCCCCCCCCCCCACACACACACACACATAGAGACAGTAACACAGAGAGAGAAGGATAAAATATGAGTTTTATTTACCGCCAGTACACTTTCAGCGTTGGAACAGTAAGCCATACCAGTGAAGTTAACAAAACAATCTAACCATACTAAGCATGTTTTTATCTTTGAATACGCTGGCTAGTATTGGTGAAAATAACGATGATGATAATGCTGTTGATGATGAGGTTGATTGCAATGACAATGACGATAAGAACAATTCAACAGCTGTATTTGTTACAAGTCGATGGATTTGATAGATGTGTGGTATGTAGAAGTATGAGTTCAGTTAAGCTAAGTGCTAAGGTGACAAGGGGTCTTCCTTTCTTTTCCTGTACGACGTTCAAGCCAGGAGCAGTTATTTCCCATTTCAGGGCCTTATCCCAGTCAAACATTCATATCCCCATTGCCTAACATTCAGAACAAATGTCACACTTGCGTGAAATAATAGTGAATCTGATCAGAAATGGTGAGATTTTTGCACCCAAAAACAGTATAATTATAAGTCTGCAAGAATGAAAAAGCCAAAAAGTTAGAAGATAAGCGCACATTAGTACAGTCAACAGGTAAGATATACAGTGATATACACCAAGATACGTACTTGTTTCGGGCAGTAAGATAGGGCAAATAAACACAACAGCTTTTCCAGAATTATCATGCGATGCAGATACATGACACATGGTATGGTATGGTATGGTATGGTATGGTATGGTAGACTTCTCCTCGGCGCACGTATCCATCTCTACTGAAATGCTCACGGCGCCGCAGGACTGGAGGACGAAGCAGTGAAAGGCTGCTGCCGTTAAGCGCTACTTTTATGTGCAAACCTCCACCCTGCTATTCACTCTGGTGCGTGCGATAGTATTTCTGTTTACCACGCCACCGGCCACAGCCTACTCTTCTTCGAAAGATGAACGTGGGATTTTTAGCGTGCACACTTGATGAATGTGCGTGCGTGTGTACACGAAGGCGAGACAGGCACCGCAAACGAGTCTGCACATGGATTTGACTCGATATGGGAAGGAAAAATCCCACCATATTCCTGCCCACCGGGGACTCGAACCCAGCAGCTCAGGATCCGAAGTCGGATACCTTAACCACTAGACCAAATCCCCTGATACACATACCAAAACCTGATCAGATAGCTATTTTTATTTATATAGCACCTGCTCTTTCTAGTATGTCGACATGCAAGTTAGATTGTATAAAGCAGCTGAAGTGAACCGGAGTATGAAAGGGAGATGGATGGATGCGGGAGGGTGGGGGTTAACGTCCACCGTATGGGTGATAGCAAAGACGGGGCGAGGAGAAAAAGGCCAGCACAAATATTTGGCCCCAGTCGGTATTCGAACTCACGGCCCGAGCATTGAGAGTCCAACGCTCTACCATTCGGCTATCCCCGATCCCCAGTAGTATGAAAGCAATTCGTCGCATGTATATATGAATTGATATCAACAGAGATATCATCAGTGAAAAAGCAAAATGTAAACGAACGAGTCCGATAGAATGTGTCAAATGAATCCAATATGGCTGTACTCGGCATCACCAGCTTCAGCTCCTCTCATTGGACGGTTGTCTTCAAACCTCAGTGTGTTGTACTCGTCATCTGTTTCTGTTGTCTGCGTCGTTGTAATATTCTGCCCACCAAAACAGAACAAACACAAGTAACTAAGATGCCCTATGAGTACAGAGTACCGTCTGCTAAACAACTCTTATCATAAAAATACCGATTTAACGCGGAGCTACAAATTTGCAATAATTCTGGAATGGATAACGCTGCAGAAAGAAGTCAGACCTGTGCATCTGAAGTAGACGAAGGAGATTCTGGAGAGGATGAAAGGCCAACGTCTTCATAAGGATCTGGCTCAACTTTAGTGCCGATGCCAGAAGCATCGCGACCATCATTAGCTGTGTCTGCATGAACAAGAGACATGCACATTAGATTCAAACACCGCACTATTCACAAAGATTATGAAAGATCTAAAAAAAGAATATCGTCCTAAAAAAAGCTAAAATCAACAAGGTTACTAAAGTGCAGTTCCCAGTGAGTGAATGAGTGAGTTTTTAGGGCTTAACGCCGCGGTAGCAACAAAGGGTGTGTGTGTGTGTGTGTGTGTGTGTGTGTGTGTGTGTGTGTGTGTGTGTGTGTGTGTGTGTGTGTGTGTGTTTGGCAGTTTAACGTTCTTCGCCACCACATCTGGTTGATACCAAAAACGGGGCAGCAAGAAAGGCGAGTACAAATATTTGGCCCCAGCCGGGATTCCGACTCAGAACTGAAGCAAGAAAGAAAGACGAAATCGGGGATTAATGTGCCTGTAACGTTGTAAAAATGTAACGTTGACCAGATGATGCAAACTGGTCTCCGGGGCATTATAAACCCAGGACATGCAGGAGTATATCTAAATGACGAATCACTGTCAATTCTTATGGTCGGTATCTGAATACAGCAAATGCTAAAGCTGGGTTAGCAACTTATCAAACCAACTTTTACAAGGAAAACATGAATTAGCCTCTTTAGTGCCTCCTGAATGAATTTTTTTAAGAAGCAAAGAGAACAAAGTTGTGGGAAATACATTAACTGCACTTACCACCAGCTGGTGTAGTGCTCGGCTTTGGTCTGAGTGCCGGTTTGGGTTTGGCAGCGGGTTTCGGTTTCACAGTTGGTTTTTGAGACGTGTTATTTCCAGTCCCGGGTTGTCGGGTCCCTTGCACTTGCTGCGCGGTGTCGCCCTTAGCCTTGTCTCGCCCTGAACTCTTGTTCACCTGCGCATACACATCTCTGCTTGGACCAATGATGCCTGTGCTGGGGCTCTGTGCAGAAGCGGCTGGTGACGAGCCGGTGTCGTTTGATGTCGGTCCTCTCTTTTTGGTTTTGTCAACAACTGTGTATACGTCGCCTGCTGGACCCCTTCTCGCTGTGCCAGAGTTCTCTGTGGAAGGGGTTGAAACTGTTCATTGTCCCGAATGGGAAACTCGTTTACGCGTCTCCGTAAATGTACAATGCAAAAGACTTACCCCCCCCCCCCCCAAACACACACACACACACACACACACACACACACACACACACACATTTCGTACTCGTGCGCGCGCACACACACACACACACACACACACACACACACACACACACACACATTTCGTACTCGTGCGCGCGCGCGCACACACACACACACACACACACACACACACACACACACACACACACACACACACACACACACTTACCAGCTCCTACTGATGGGCTTGTGTGGTCCGATGACTGTTGTTTCTTCTTTGTCTTGTCCACCACACCATACACATCTCCACGAGGACCCTCAGCTCTGCCCTGCTCACCCTCTGCACCAACCGTTGCATAGTCACCAGCGTCTTGGCTGCTCAGTTGTGGCTGACTGGCTCTGTCTGCATGAACCATCCGACTGCCGTCGTCCACGCTTGAGTAGGTGCCATTCTCATCAGACTCCACACTCTCGTCGCCATTCAGATTGTCTCTCGATGGCATGATCGTTGGTTGTTGGTTTCTTCCAGTAGATACTGAAGAATATCCTGCGTTTATCTCCTCTTCTTGAAGTGTGTCGGTTTCTCGTTTGTCTGCGGAAATTCTCCAAGCAACGGCTGTGGGTTTGATCGGGGGCTTTTGTTTTTCTTTGGGATCTTCTTCGGATGTGTCTTCCATTCCGTAAACTGCATTGATGTGTTCTTCGAAACCTGTCCAGAAAAGAATAAAATCTGTGCATGGAAGACAAAATATGAGCGAAAGAGTACGTTTGTGTCGGAATTAGTGATGGGAACTGTTGTTTTGTTTTATGATACTGAATACACCTGAATGCTGATCTTGAAGAAGACTTTAACTCTTTCCACACTATGGCTACCATCATAAGTCCCCGCGGTGACACCAATCCGCCGCCTTGATGCCATTCTTTTAGCGATAAACTTAGAAAAATCTACACAAGGCACAAGGCAACTTTTTCGAAGGGAGATCACCCCAAAAGAACCTGGTAACGACCAGCATTTGTGAAACTGAACAAAGATTTCACACTGGCTGTTACAACTATATAGTGGGGACTAAAAACTTGTCACGACTTTAATCTTCGCTCAGGCAGAATGATGAATAAGCCGACATACTGACATCTCTGTGCGTTACACTGCCTCTTGTTATAACGACTCTCGATTTAGTGCCAAGTCTGTAATGCAGGTGAGACAGAAATGAACAGGTAAAATGATCTGGTAGAACGAATTACTGTATTGTCTCTCCATTTACCTTCGTCATCTGCGTTTGTGTTTTGTTTTTTGTGCCGTTCGGATGGTTCTGTAAATAAAAAGCGTAAACTTAACTGTTATCTAACACTACCATACACTTACTTTGTAAGTATGCAGATTGGCTATTTCATGAAACAGAGAACTAGATGTAATCAGGATACTGAGCAAGAAAGTACACATTTGCTTTAAACACAAGACCAAGAAAAAAAAACAGAGGTTTTAGGGCTAAGTGGGCTAGAGATTGGGGTGGTCAAGACGTCAAGATTTCCCTCTTTTGATTTTTGAGTTTTCCCAATTCGTAAAGTAAGCAGCCGTGTCTAAGTCATGAAATAATTAGCGTATTTCATGCGCAATTCATGAAAAAGGCAACTTTTCAGAATCATTTCAGAGTTTAAGCAAGGTGCGTTTTGCCTAGTTCACACATAGTGACTTTTTCTTGAATTAATTAACTTTAATCAATACATTGATTCAGAGTTACAGAATTGATTTTTGTTGTCTCAGAAACTATATACAGCGTACTTTTCCTCCTCAGGAAGATGACAACGATGGTAACAATGACGATTATGACAACTGCAGCAACTGCCACCCCTCCGGCTATCGCCCCCGCTGGCACACCCTGGCTTTGTTCCAGACCTGATGAAATCGAAATAATGAAAGAGTATATCTAATATAAAATATCTAGAAATATTTCTTTATAACTTTATTATTACATTTTCTGAAGCGTTCATCTCCCGAAAAAGATCATCCAGTATTATTGTTATGGTGAATACGATGCTATTACAAAACCATTTAATGAATACAAATTTTGTTGAATACCTCCCTTATTTTTAACGGTCTGGCAGAGAAGGACCTCGATTGGTCGCGTGTCTTTGTTGCTTGCGCGGCGTAAAGCCCTATTAACTAACTAACTGACTACGAAGCTTTTTGTTTGATACTATTAGGTGGTTGGGAGTTTCGGGCATTAACGTCATTTTCCACCACGTAAGGGTGATATCAAAGACGGTGCAGCGAGAAAAAGGCCAGCACGAATATTTGGCCCCAGATGGGATTCGAACTCACACGTTCTACCATTCGGCCACCCGACTCCCCGTTTGATACTATAACATTTGATTCATATGAAACGGCATTCAAGAACCCCAAAATAGATTATCGTGATGATATTATCGCTTCCCGCGAGCAGGTTATTGACCAGTATCAGAAACAGTTCATAATGAACCCTTACTTGCTTCGTCTGTGAGACCAAGCTTCACGTACACATCGACCGAACCAACGGCGTTGTTCAGACTCAACCTGTAAATTCCATTCTCTGCAGTAGCTTCGTTCTTGACGGGCTTGGAGTCTACAGGGGGTTGGGGGGACTGACACTAATACTGACAAAAACAACAATACTCGTACTGACTGTTTCAGTTGATGTGTTGCTGTCTGATTACACATCAGTGTAGGTGAAGTGGAAGGAAGGCTAATACTTGCTCAGTCTCTAGTTCAGTCTATCAGTCTATCAGTCTGTCTGTAGTGGGTATAGAACTATCACTAAAGTATCTCAACTGCTTTCCATATATGGGATAGGGGTTTCCGGGTGCTAGGCGGAGTCTGCGTGCGTGCATGTCTGCCTGTGCCAGCCTCACAGTCTAAGGTGCTGTTTAAAAGGGATTGACTACTGGTCTCATATTAAGGACTATCATGAGTGTTACTTTACTATTAGTTTCACTGTTCATTACACTTACTTCCTTGGTTTTCAGAATCGATGCTCATGTATGTGACCTGCCTCTATCACCAGAAATGATGGTTTAAACTTGCAGGTTACACAGATCTGACTTTACATAACAGCTCAAAACCTTTTTTTTTTTTTTTTTTTACAATTTCATCCAAAAAGGTACCATATAGTAAAACAGTGCTCTTGTTAAAAATTTACACTATTTTGATTATTCTCAAGGAAATCTAGTCTGGCATTCTTGTCGACATCTTACACCGAACAAAAAGTGTGACATTCCTCTGGTCTGTCCCTTCGCTGTTGCTTGTTTCACAGCTGTACACGGCGGCATCCTGACAGCGAGCGGACGTGGTCAGCGTGTACTGTTGGACATTCTCATCCTGACCGCTGGTGTGTGAAGTGTCCACCTCTAACGGCTGTCCAGTGTCCACTCTCACCACACGGATGGACGGCTTGGGCCGCCCGCTGGTCGCACAGTTCAGGATGACAGAAGTGTTGTCAAAGCCGTCCACTGTCAAGTTCTCAGCAACACCGTTTAGGGTGAGCGATGTCACTTTTGCGCCATCAGCAGCTTTTGACATAAAACGGATTTTCATTGTACAAATTTAATTCTCTGAAAATCAATGCATCTCTCTCTCTCTCTCTCTCTCTCTCTCTCTCTCTCTCTCTGGGAGCCGGGGTGGTCGAATGGTAGAGCGTTGGACTTCTAATGCTCGGGTCTTGAGTTCGATCCCGGTTGAGGCCAAATATTTGAAATATTTGTGCTGGCTTTTTCATCGTTGCCCTGTCTTTGATATCACCCTATGTGGTGGGAAAGGACGTTAAATCCCCAAACATCCACCCACCCACTCTCTCTCTCTCTCTCTCTGGGAGCCGGGGTGGTCGAATGGTAGAGCGTTGGACTTCTAATGCTCGGGTCTTGAGTTCGATCTCGGTTGAGGCCAAATATTTGAAATATTTGTGCTGGCTTTTTCATCGTTGCCCTGTCTTTGATATCACCCTATGTGGTGGGAAAGGACGTTAAATCCCCAAACATCCACCCACCCACTCTCTCTCTCTCTCTCTCTCTCTCTCTCTCTCGGCGTACCTGCCATTTTAAGCTGTAAAGTCGTTTTAACAGTGTAGAGACCAGGTGATGGTTCCCAGTTTGCCCAACAAATACAGACACTTTCACCGTGTAAAACCACGTCGTTGACGGTCACCGACACCATTGATAAGTAATAGTTGTCCGTGAAAAGAGTTTCATTGCTGATCTGCTGTTTCGGGCAGGAAAGGTATATGACGGCTACAGTTGGGTTCCCACCAGAAAGAACCGATACAACTTAGTTGCAGACTCTCTCCTTCAGTAATGATGTCCCCCTCCTTGTAGCCAGTAATGACTGGGAGTACTGGCAGTGGGTTTGAAGATGAGTAAGGAAGCTATGAAGCTGTTAACACAGTCTCCACCCCACCCCACCCCCCCCCCCCCCATCACACACACACACACACACACACACACACACACACACACACACACACACACACACACACACACAGAAAGAAAACGAGAGAGAGAGAGAGAGAGAGAGAGAGAGGGTAAAAGCTTGTCTGTCTTTTCGCCGACTCTCGGGACTCACATTTTATGTCGAACACTTTGGTTGCTGTGGCCACGAGTGTGTCAAATACGGTGTTCTTTGCTGTGCACGTGACATTTATTCTTGCTTCGGTCACGGTCGGTGTGAAAGTGCACGTGTTTCCATCCAAACTTTGTGTACACGCAGCACCAGACCATGTAATGAAAGATTCCGGGTTGACATCGTCTGTACTGCATTTCAAAGTTAACGACATTAAGCCATTGGTGATGTGGTACTCTGGCCCCAGGATGGTTGCAGTTTTTGGTCCGTCTGCACACACACACACACACACACACACACACACACACACACACACACACACACACACACACACATCATCATCATCATCATCATCATCATCATCATCATCACCCCCACAACCCTCGTCGTCGTCATCACCACACCACCACCTCCATGATCACACCACCACCACCACCACCACCGCCATCATTATCTGGACTAAGACATTTTACGGAAAGATTGCAATAAGTACTGCACAGCAATACAAATTATTATTTCATTAAGATGAATTCTGATTGCATGAAAAACGGGCTTACTATATTCTACTTACATGCCACCTGTAAATGGTATTGCACGTTCTTGACATCTGATCCCCACTGTTGACGACAAGTGTAATTACGACCGTTTTCTGCACGACTGATGTTGTTGATCCTCAGTATCGGGGAAGTAGAGACAGTCGGCCATGTTATGATAGGAGGCGGTTTGCTTTCTTTATTCCATAAGCAGAAACACGTCAGGTTTCTATGTTCCAAAACATATGCCGTGCAGTGTTGAACTGAGGGGTCTCCAGGACGTTCTGCGCACGATACAAAATATTCTTTCTAATAGCACGTGTTAACTCATGTAAAATGTTTTTAATGTTCTCGCTTGTAAGGGGGAGGTTAGTGATACTGTAGCTTCTGCCATCTGCTGGTTGAGCATCACACCGTCGACCGGACAGTTGATTGACTGTTGACAGTGTCACAGTCCGTTTAAAGTCATGATATCGTTTTCATTGTTAAGTCAAAGCATATTATAGTCTAACTTTTGAATTAGTCGGTTTTCTTAGACAAAGGGCGGTCCCTGATTTATGTTTCAAGAATATAAATGTAAATGTGTGAATTCCACCCACGTCCTTGGGACAATATTCAAAGCAAATATTTATTTAACTTCTTTTTCATGCAGCTTGCATCACGTGACTGCTAAGACAACATCTGTCTCATCAACTCACGGATCTCGATAGTGATGGTGTAGACAATCTGTTGTCCGGGTGTCACGCTGACGAAGTACGCGTAATTGCCATCCTCAAGCGGACTCACGTCAAAGGAAAACACACATGACGCGCATATATCGCCGTCTCCACACGATTCCAGTGTACGAAAAGAACCATGCAACGGTCGGGTGCGCTTTAAATAAAAAACAAAATCACATTCAAATCTCCTATCAAGTAAAATCCACATTAAGACTTCTGTTGTTGTTGTTGTTGTTTTGTTTGTTTGTTGGGGGCTACTTTGGGGTTTTTGTTTTGGTTTGTTTCTTTTGTGTTGTCTTTTTTTTCTTTCGAATCCTTCTTTCTTGTGCCCTAAAGCTGTTCCCATAACCGAGACAGACAGACAGTTAAAACGGCCGTATGACATCATCGTTCTTTCATCTCATACCCCATTCGGCGAAAACTCTTGTAGTGAACAGGTGTACAGTCCGTCAGACGTAAACATGTTCTCTGCTCTGCAGTATCCCGACGAACGTAGGGTAGTTACATTTGTAGACGTAGTACAACCTGTAACTATTGCCGGCTCTATAAGCAGAAAGAAGATAAAAAATAAAACAATATTTTGTTGTGGACACTGAGTTTCTAGCAATCATTATGGTTCGGAAGAACATTTCCAGATTTTCCATGCGCGAGAATCCAGTCTATAAAAACTGGCACAATCATCTATCTATGCTGATTTTCTCACCAGGAGCTGCTTTGTTGAAATCTACGTCTAAACTGGTAAAGCAAAAGAAACACATCTGCTCGTGTGTAGATCGCGGTGGTGTAACAAAAAGAGAGTTCTGAAAGAGAAAAAGAATGCAGTTCTGTTCTGCGGGGGGGGGGGGGGGGGGGGGGGGGGCATTCAGCCAGATTGGTTTCAGTTTACATCCGATTAAGTACAGGGAACATATTGAACATGTTCATATATAAAGTACAGCTCGAGGTATTGAATCCAGTCGGCCTTCTGGTTGGCCCGCTGGGTAACAACCTCCCTATAGAAACTGTACCCTCCCTCTACAAAGTAACAATTTACATACTAGAAAGAAAATGTACATAATAAAATGTAGGCCAGAAATGGGAGACTACAACAATAAATGGATCATAATTTACATCAATTGCCCTTAGAGGCACGGTCCAATATACGACTGTCCGGTGCAGATGTTATGTAGGAACGACATTATATAATTATAAATCTACTGTAGTAATAACTGATATGGGAAAATTTCATGATTTGTGCACTTACTTATGACACGGAGTTTGCAAGACGCTACTTCGTCGTTTTGTGCCACACATTTGAGAGTAGCGCCAGCCCAGATTCTGTGATTTGCTTTTATGCTCAGTGTGGCTGTTGTTGTACTCGATATAGGCGATGCAAAGAAGGTTTCGGTCAGATATGTCTGGCATGCAAATTCAGTTGCACAGTACGCTACATTCTGTTCAGTTATACCCATAGACGTGATTGTCCAGTTGATACGTCCATCTGTACCAACCCCATCGCAGTAGATTTCATGAGGTCCCGGCTCTAAAACATCCAGGATATTGTTCGTGCAGCCCCTAATCTTCAGGGCGGCTGTAAAGAAAACAGGCAGTCGAAGAACAGAGTATGTCAAGTACTCACAAAGTCGTTATACCTTCGTACTCTTCCATTCCACCTCCAATCCCCTCCCTCCCACCACCTCCACCGCGCTAATCGAACTATAGCAAAGTAAATGTCTTGACTAGGTCAGTTACATTACTTCATCTGTACATCCGCTTACAACAAGCGACTAGACGGCATAATCAACCAACACGATCGTTCTGATAACGCTCTTTTTCATGTGTACACTTCCATCCGCCTTCTATGACAACCACTCACATTCTGCTGAAATATAATTAATAAGCAGCGTTCGTATAAAGTTTGTAGCTACTGTTTATGAAATCGCATACTATTATTACTCTGTCGAGAGAAAGTACAAAATTCGACCTTACCTGAGCAAACAAGAAACATGGCGAGAACGCCTGTCACAGTCAGATGTAGGATGTCTTTCGCCATGATTGTGACTATGGAGCTAAAAGGGAGAGCAACTTCCTGGTTGACGACCGCGGGTGACACGCAGCTTATTCACGTCTAAAAAGGCACCATGAAAGGCACTGGGTTTATTTGTTCACAGATAGAAGGGTAGTTGTGTCGAATGTTGTGCACATTTTTCAAATAGGAGCGCGAGTGAGAAGATACTAGATTTAGCTTTTCCCTGCCTCTCTCTCATCTCTATTAGTGTTCGTACTCTGTGCATGTCAATAGTTTGCTGATTCTTGTGGGCTGTTTATTGTCAATAGTTTAAAGGGTTTATAGGAAAAGGTTGAATATAAGGGTCCACATGCTCGTCCACTCTCTCTCTCTCAACTGGTAGGTTGTGCTTATCTGACAATTTAATAACTCACACACACACACACACACACACACACACACATACACACACACACACACACACACACGCACACACACACACACATACATAGTCGGGGCAGTTTGGTGCTGTTTGTGGTGATCCTGTAGACATTAGATGTGTCAATCTCTCTCTCTCTCTCTCTCTCTCACACACACACACACACACATAGTCGGGGCAGTTTGGTGCTGTTTGTGGTGATCCTGTAGACATTAGATGTGTCAATCCTCTCTCTCTCTCTCTCACACACACACACACACACACACACACACACACACACACACACACACACACACACACACACAGGGCGTTTGCATGCACGGTCACGCTGACATGTTGATAGCTCCCGTGTTTTATTCAGTGCGAATATATCTTCCCTGCGTGTTAGACACGAACACAATCAGCTGTTAACTCAAGTGAGTGTGTCAGCTGTAGCTGAACCTTACCAGACTAGTCGCGCAAAAGGAGGGCCGACAGCTAGAGCAGAGATTCCCCGAAATGGGCTTGTTGAAGACTGAATGGCTCTTTTTCGAAACATCAGCATAGCTGAGCGCTTGTTTGAAACAAAAAAAACAATGACGACGAAACGAATGAAAGAAACTTGCTGGAAAAACAATATTATTTTCAGTATAAAACAGAATGTAATTTCACCATACGATTTTTTCCAGTAGCATATTCGATTTATGTTATTGTACAAGAGTTTTAACCACCAAACGGTTACAAAACTGTTCAATAATGTTTTACTATTTGTTTCACGCCGGTTTGCCAAATGCTAGATCTTAAGTTGACGATTGTTAGAAATGAAGAATTTTTTTTTTTTTTTTTTTTTTGGACTAATGACCTTCTTCCGTGTTTTTTTTTTCTTTTCTTTTTTTCTTGTTTTTGTATCTTACTCACAAACATACATACATACATGTACACACATATAAACATGATAAACATACATATACATACATACGTACATACATACATACATACATGCCTGCTTGCCTATAAGCGAAAAGGAGAACAAAACAAAACAAAACATGCACTCATGCGTGCTATCCTGTTCTGGTTACTCTAACATCGAAATGAAGAAATTATTGTCCTACTACACAACATACGTATACATACACATTTCATTTTGACTCATAAGCCATACAGTTTTACACTGGAGTTCTCGAAAGAGAAACAAATGGAAGCCGGGTACAAAAAGCATGGATATTTTCATATACATGAAGAGACAGCACATGTGAAGGTTTAACAATTGCTGTTATTGTTCATTACGTATCCGGGAAATCAGATGGCTGTAGAGTGTTTTGGCCGGGGTACAGATGTCGTGTTAGTGTAATCGTGAAACTCGGTTCCCTCTCCGGGTGACTTGTGAAGATGATTCTCTGAAACAAAATATTCACATCATTATTTCAATACGTTGACAGATTCCAGCTGTTCTTTGTATTGTCATTTCTGTTGTGCTATTTTTTTTATTGCTGTTGGTGGTGCTGGTGGTGGTGGTGGTGGTGGTGGTGGTGGTGGTTTATTTTCCAGTACGGTCTTTTGTACCTGTTGATGGATGCTGTCTTTGCTCAGGGTTGATTTCTTCATACACTCCCTCTGTATTGACATCCCCGGAATTACCATTCGCAGCTGCACCGGTTGGTCTGAGTCCAGTATACGGGTTTGAGTCTTGATCCCTCCTGTGATTAGGACGGTCATACGTTCTATAGCCTGGTAAAATAAAACAAGGATTGTTGTCAGCTTTACAGGCGATAGGGTAGATCCGGTACATCGGACCGGATGCTGAATTATTTATCAAAAAGTCAAAAATTCAATCATAATTAACTCATCCGCAAACGCACAAAAGCACGTTTTTAACTTAATGATGAGATCGGTGTTGAAAGAAGAAATGTTTGGCTTTGATTTCTGCTCATTTGTTTCCCTTTGCAACACGGCATTCTTTCCTAATAAGGTATGGCCTGTCAGCTGAGTGGTGAATCGTGCAGATAAAGGGTGAGCGATTGTGTGGCGTCACGATGGCGTGACGGTCCATGAAGATGCTTGGGGACTGGTTCTGTCCAAGCCAGTCATAATTAGGCCACGACAGCGTTTCATGGCAACCGGAAGTGTCAAGGAGCAAGCATACCAATTTCGTAAGAAACGACTATACAGACATGGAAGATTTTTTCATTTCCTGCCAAGCTCTGAGAACAGTAGTAACCACGGAAAACCACTCCAGCAGGCAGCTTAAGTGGTCACCAACGCCAGCATAGCCAGTCAGACATTTGGAACCGTTTACACGACGTCCAGCTGAGGTTCCTGTGGTGCACTGAAGACTGACGCGGCCGCCCGACTCATCTGGTGAAGACCTAATGTTTGGTGAACCAGGCACCAGAGGTTGACAAGAAATGTTCACTGATGATTCCAGCTCCAGTCTGAACCTCACAACGACCGTATGAAGGTCTGGAGATGAGTGTGCCAAAGAACAGACTTAATAAGGGACGTCTGTGACAGCTGGTGTTGCTGCTGCATCTGGAGTGGCAGGGCATCCCCTCCATGGTGCGCCGAAGACTCTGGGTGGCTCTATCGACGTCACCTCACCGAATTAATTGCTTGGCTCGGAGACACCACTCGATACTGACACTTTTTGTCAGTGACCTCCCTTGCATTGAGCGTCATGTGAATTAAAAAATTCCACCCGGTCATCTTTGAACAATGGCCCCATGGACGAAATTGGGTGAATTTTGAGGATGTCAAAGCCATGTGTTCAAGCTACATTTTATGAAAATTTCAGAAAAATGCAATGAAGTTGTAATGTCCATGTTTTTTGCACGTGGTCCTTGACTTTTTTGAGCAAATGTTGTATAACGATACCCACTGGTACATTGTCTTTTGTACTCACATTTTCTTCGAATGACAAGTACGATGACAATGACGACGATGATAGCAAGAACTGATGCCGCTACACCCCCTGCCACTGCTGCAACTGGGAATGATTGTGTCCCGCCGCTTCCTGTCACGCTGCCGTCTGTCAACAACACAAAGTTTCACACACACACACACACACACACACACACACACACACACACACACACACACACTATATACCACTCTACCACTATTACGTCATGGTTTAAAATCCATAATTCACCACGCGTGGTATAACATTGTACCCATGACAATCACACGTGAATTATGGCTGTATAAAGAGTGCACATGTACTACCCCTAGCAATGTTCCAGCAGGGTGTTCTGGTTAAAGGATTTGCGTCACGATTTGACGCGAAAAGAGACTAAAGAATAATTTACGTCACGACATCGGACGGGAATGGGGACGAAGGAGCTTTGCCAGTCGCTTGACGTGGAATTGTTGATCTCTTGCTGCGTTTTATCCACGATCGGTCGTGTTTGTGACAAGCGTAAGCCTAGTTCCAGTTCTCTACTAAGACGGAGACTTCGAAACGGACTCGCAGTTTTACGGTCGAACTCAACAAACTTGTGTGGTGTATTTTCCGTAATCGGGGGCACCTCATTGTCCCAGGCGGGAGATGGCGACCCCACTGGCAAGCGGTAGAAGAGTAAAGAGAAGAGAGGATAGGAGGCCTGTCAGGCCCACGACACCCAGCGTCAGGAATTTCCTCTCGGCGCTGCAAACCGGCTGACTGAACAGCCTTACCAAAATATATATATATGACTTCACCTATAATTTTTCACCTAGAATTTTTGTGTAATAACAATTAATACAAGGTTACACTTACCTTTCTGTGAGCTTGCATCCAGGTAGACCGAAACGCTGACTTCACCAAATGCGTTTACAAAAGTCACTGTGTAAAATCCTGAATTTGCAGTAGTAGATTCTTCGTCAGAGATCGTGCAGTGAGTCATGTAAATATGTCCGCTTGGTTTACACAGTACGAGCACATCTCTTGTTGCTTTCCCTAAGCCGGCTTCTTCAGTGAAAGGATTTGTGTCACCAAAGAATGTCACGTGGGGTACAGGTGGAGGGTACCCTACGACGTCAATCGCTTTTTCAGATGTGATGAAAAGAACTGTGGATCCGTCAGTGAGATGTTGGAGTTCTTCTGTTAGTGTTGGGGCACCTGCGATACAGATGAATCATACCAGTAATATAAATAATGTGATTAACCGTTGTTGTTGTTGTCGTCGTCGTTTTTGTTGTTGCTGTTCTGGTTGTTCTTCTTCTTGTTGTTTTCCGTTTTGCAAAGAATTATGTACTTAAACAACACGAGATTATCCGAGTCATGAACTAATCAAAATTATTTTATAATGTCTAATGCTTCAAATGTGTACATTTTATATTCTACAGTATCCATATTAATTAATCGCATTTAACATAAATTGAATGCCGCTTACAATTGACAAGCAATGTCACATTTTCTTGGGTAGTCCCTACAGTGTTGCTGGCTTCACAACTGTAGATGGCGGCATCCTGACAGCGAGCGGACGTGGTCAGCGTGTACTGTTGGACATTCTCATCCTGACCGCTGGTGTGTGAAGTGTCCACCTCTAACGGCTGTCCAGTGTCCACTCTCACCACACGGATGGACGGCTTGGGCCGCCCGCTGGTCGCACAGTTCAGGATGACAGAAGTGTTGTCAAAGCCGTCCACTGTCAAATTCTCAGCAACACCGTTTAGGGTGAGCGATGTCACTTTTGCACCGTCATCAGCTTTTGACATAAGACGGTTTTTATTGTAAAAATAAAAAATCTCTGAAATGCATCTCTCTCTCTCTCTCTCTCTCTCTCTCTCTCTCTCTCTCTCTCTCTCTCTCTCAACACTTACTATTTAATAAATTAGTCTTCATACGTAAAATCACCCTCTCGGAAGCACCGGCCTATCTTTCTCGTTCATTCAAACAAACACACAGGCCATACGGAACACTGAGGAATGGCCTACTTGTACCAAAGCCGCGTATAGATATATTTAAATCATCCCTGTCGTACTCAGGCACAACACAATGGAATGCACTGCCAAAACATATAAAGTCAGCCCCTACCCTCGGAACTGTCAAGACCCGGCTACTTGCTTACCTTAAAAATACCTAACATGAGTACATTGCCTCTGCTCCAAAAGCCGTTCATTTCTCTGTTTATCTTTCTTTGATTGTTTTATTTCTGTTATTATTCTTTTTATAACAATATATGTAAATACTGCAAAATCAACACTACAATGGTTGGCAGCAGTGTTCCACTGAATCTCAGATGATCTGTACAGCTTATACTTAGGCTTAAATGTTATAGATCTCCATAGAGTCGTATCCATTCTGTATAGGTGTGAGCCTGCACTAATAAGTCTCTTAACTCATTCTACACTGGCAGTTTTCTTCCTTGACAATCCCTGGAAAATAGGCATTCGGAAAAGTTAGTTAGTTATCAACAATATTTCTTTCTCACGAAGGACCGCATCCGCAATCCACGTGGCCAATGCGTCCGAACAACCGGGCCGTGTATGCGGTCTTTCGGGTTCAACCCTTGTACAGGGCAGGACCGGATATGCGTTCCTTGGCGTTGAAAGAGTGAACGTGTTTCTTTTTTTTACCACCAATTTGATGTTATTCCGCTTGCACTTGATGTGTGTGTGTGTGTGTGTGTGTGTGTGTGTGTGTGTGTGTGTGTGTGTGTGTGTGTGTGTGTGTGTGTGTAGTAGTAGTAGTAGTAGTAGTAGTAGTAGAATGTAGGAAGGACAAGATAGAAGAAAGGACGCTGTACCTAATCTTTCATCCTTGAAAAATAACGTGTCATTGTCATTGTCTCTCTCTCTTGGCGTACCTGTTATTGTAAGCTGTAAAGTCGTTTTACCAGTGTAGAGACCAGGTGAAGGTTCCCAGTTTGCCCAACAAATACAGACACTTTCATCGTGTAAAACCACTTCGTTGACGGTCACCGACACCATCGATGAGTAGTAGTTGTCCGTGAAATGAGTTTCATTGCTGATCGGCTGTTTCGGGCAGGAAAGGTATATGACGGCTACAGCTGGGTTCCCACCAAACACAGTACAGTTTAGCTGCAGACTCTCTCCTTCAGTAATGATGTCCCCTTCCTTGTAGCCAGTAATGACTGGGGGTACTGGTGGTGGGTCTGTAGACGAGTAAGGAAGCTATGAAGCTGAACACAGTCGCCGCCCCCCCCCCCCCGCCCCCATCACACACACACACACACACACACACACACACACACACACACACACACACACACACACACACACACACAAATACATACAGAGAGAAAGAAAACGAGAGAGAGAGAGGGGGGGGGGGGGTAAACGCTTGTCTGTCTTTTCGCCGACTCTTGGGACTCACATTTTATATCGATCACTCTGGTGGCTGTGGCCACGAGTGTGTCAAATACGGTGTTCTTTGCTGTGCACGTGACATGTATTATTGCTTCGGACACGGTCGGCCTGAAGGTGCATGTGTTTCCATCCGAACTTTGTGTACACGCAGCACCAGACCATGTACAGAGAGATTCCGGGTTGACATCGTCTGAATTGCATTTCAAAGTTAGCGGCATTGAGCCATTGGTGATATGGTAATCTGGCCCCAGGATGGTTGCAGTTCTTGGTCCGTCTGCACACACACACACACACACACACACACACACACATCCATCATCATCATCATCATCATCATCACCCCCCACAACCGTCGTCGTCGTCATCACCACACCACCACCTCCATGATCACACCACCACCACCACCACCACCACCACCACCACCACCATCATCATCATCATCATCACCTACCACCACCTCCCTCGTCGTAGCCTTCCTCTTCCTCGTCATCATCACACCACCACCTCCATGATCACACCACCACCACCTCCATCATCATTATCTGGACTAAGTTACATTTTACGGAAAGATTGCAATAAATACTGCACAGCAATACACATTATTATTTCATTAAGATGAATTCTGATTGCATGAAAAACGGGCTTACAATATTCTACTTACATGCCACCTGTAAATGGTATTGCACGTTCTTGACATCTGATCCCCACTGTTGGCGACAAGTATAAATATGACCGTTTTCTGCACGACTGATGTTGTTGATCCTCAGTATCGGGGAGGTAGAGACTGTCGGCCATGTTATGATAGGAGCCGGTTTGCCTGGTCTTTCGTTATTCCATATGCAGAAACACGTCAGGTTTCTATGTTCCATAACGTATGACGTGCAGAGTTGAACTGAAGGGTCTCCAGGACGTTCTGCGCACGACACAAAATATTCTTTCTAATGTCACGTGTTAACTCCTGTAAAATGTTTTTAATGTTCTCGCTTGTAAGGGGGAGGTTATCGACCGGACAGTTGATTGACTGTTGACACTGTCACGGTCCGTTTAAAGTCATGATATCGTTTTCATTGTTTAGTCAAAGCATATTATGCGCTTGGCGGTCTAACTTTTGAATTTGTCGGTTTTCTTACACAAAAGGTGGTTCCTGATTTGTCTTTAAAGAATATAAATGTAAATGTGTGAATTCCACCCACATCCTTGGGACAATATTCAAATTAAGCAAATATTTATTCAACCTTTTTTTCATGTAGCTTGCATCACGTGACTGCTATGAAACATCTTTTTCATCAACTCACCGATCTCGATAGTCATGTTGTAAGCATTCTGTGGCCCGGGTGTCACGCTGACGAAGTACGTGTAATTGCCATTCTCCTGCGGACTCACGTCAAAGGAAAACACACATGACGCGCAGATATCGCCGTCTCCACACGAT